>JABTTQ020000342.1:0-279349 GCA_016081115.2 Rehmannia glutinosa | reverse complement strand
ATTATAACTCTGCGTTCAGTTGATGAGAATGTTTCATCCACAAAGTGATTTTTGACCTTCTCTGCATATTCATTTAGCTCCTTCGTTTCTGAAGTTAAGATTTGCTGCATATCGGACAACTCCAACAGCATTCTCTTGCTTTCTTGAGCGGCAGCTTTCAAGCTCTTCGAGGCCTTAGATACCTGAATTTTAGTATATCCTAAGCATCAAATGTTGCCTTGAACCATATATGCCAAAATACAAATGAAACAAGAGAAACATATAATGATGAGCTTTTACCATCTCAGTTTTTCTAGCTGTCAGAGTTGATAATATCTCTGCTATTTTTTCCCTTGCTATTTTTTCTTCTCTAGAAGCCTCTTCCTGTTACAACAGAACACAATGTTAGATAAACTTCACTGTGAAATTAATCAAGCTGCAAACACAAAAAAAAAAAAAAAAAATGCCAACTTACCTTGAAAATCTTTTCAAAATTTTGTAAACTGATGGATTTTTCTGTCTGGCTTCGTTCAACGAGTTTCGCAAGTTCAGAAGCACGGCAGTGGAGGTCATTTGAGAAATTGATGGCTGCACTTGATATCACTTGTGCTGAGACTAGACTCTGACGTAGCCCCTGGAATATATTACACGCGTAAATTTGAAGTTTCTCATTAAATAATGGAATAAGGAATTTATTAACATGTCCTGCCAACCTCTGCTTGTTGTTGGGCAGAAAAAGCCAACAGTTTTTCGTTGTTCATTCAAGGAGTTTTGAATGTCAGAAATGACCTCCTTGGCCTCCAAGGATGCATTTACGAAGAACTGCACGCACAACAAAAACATCATACATCGTAACATTTACTCCAAAAATCGATGAGAACAAAACCAAGGTCAATTATACAAATTTCTTACATTCTCAACTGCAGTTGCTTGGACTGATGCCATAGATGTCATTTCCTCCAGATCAGAAGATGCTTTCGCATGCAATGTGTCTGTAAGCTTCTTCATGTTCACGGACCCTGAAGCATAAGTCTCCAATAATTTCTTTACATTTGCTTCCATGGCCTCGTTTGACTAATAGACAATTAAACACGCAAATTTATCAGACGCTAGACAAATTTAAACAATTGCTAACTTTCAAGTAGCAACATGGCTTACTTCATATTTACTAGCAAGAAATGTGCTCATGCAGTTTTCGACACATCTTAGTTGTTGTTCTTGCTCGGATACAGAGCTAAGAACGATCTTGTGAAGGTTGTTCAAACTTCGATCAAGCTGTGCTCCAAACATATGAAGAATACTTTGATTTTCTCTTTCCAATTTGTTTTATGATCTGCAAGGAATTTTTTGGTGAAAATTGAGTAACTGTGCCACAGCTATTTTGACATAGGGTTAATTACAAAATGTACCCTTGAGGTTTGATCTAATTACAAAAACCCATCTAACTTTCAGAATTACAAAATATACCCCTGAAGTTTTATTTTGCCTAACATTTACCCCTTTATAAGCAAAAAGCATCTAAAGATCACCCATCATATTTACAAAAATATTACAGTTTACCCCTTAATTTTACCACTGGATCAAACCTCAGGGTCCTTTTTGTGATTTTGAAAGTTAGTTGGGTTTTCTTGTAATTAGGTCAAACCTCAAGGGTAATTTTTGTAATTATCCCTTTTGATTTTGACATATCCAATTTCTATGGGAAAATGGACCATGGATAAACTTGCGCAAATGTACACCTCACAATACATGAGAAATATAGACTCGTGATAGTAAATCGACGATAAAACTATTACGAGCATGCAAAACAATCCAAATGAAAAAACATGATTACCTATTTTTCCAAAAAGAGCAGAAATGTCCTCAGATGCATCTTGTAAGTTGAGCCGCATCTTCTTTGCACAATCAATCAGACTACTCTCTGTATAATAAAAGTTTTCTCATTAAAGTGAGAAGAGAACAACAAACAGCCCTTAGTGCTAATGAAAATTGCTCCCACCTGAATATTGTAGTTTGGAGATGAGTGACTCCTTTTCCTTCAGTACCAAAAAGAGCTCTATTATAATTCTCTTGAAGATCTTCCAAGCTTTTACACGTTGTTTCTAAAGTTTTCTGAAGAAAATTGCATGACCATATGAATGATTACAAAATAACCGCTATGTAAAATATCTTTCTATGAATCTTCTCCAATACCTTGCAGTCTTTAAGCTCACTTTCAACATTTAGTTTCTCTTCTTGTTCAGTAAGATACAGCTCACGAAATTTATCAAGTTGCTGTGGAAGTCAAGAAGTTAGGCAAAAATTATTAGAACAAGTTTAATGAGAAAAACAAGCAAATGTTACCTTCGCTGACGTTAAGATCACTCTCTAATTGTTCTATCCTCTCACTTTTTGCCTGCAAGATTTGCACATCACATAAGTTTCAAATTAAAAGTGAATATTCAGAGTTATGGTTTTTGATGTCATATCCTATGCAATCGATTATTTCATTCCAAAAAACTAATGAATACACAGATTCCATCATAGTGGTAAATTAACAAAAGCACATGAAATACTACCCCTAAATGAGATTATGAACAAGGAAAACTCCACCATTGTTATATTTAAAAATTCAACAGCTGAAACTACTCTCTTCTGTTAATTTCACAGTAGTGATATTTTTCACTTTCGATAAATAACTGAAAGGAGAAGTAGAAGAATGCAGAAATACTGACTTTCTTTTCAGCTTCGTCTGCAGAAATCTTTCATGTGGAATATAAACACCATTCTTTTCCCTTGCAGCTCGAATATCTGAATTGATTCAAAACAGAAAAGGGCTTTAGAAGTAATATTAATTATGAAAAATGAAAGAAAGAAACAGAAATTCATGAAACCTTGCTTCATTCTCTCTATTTCCACATATAAATCCTTAAGCAGCAGAGCTTTGAAACTTTTTGGTTTGCCTTCAAAACATTTAGCTTGATTTAGCTTATGTGATTACACTTCAAGTGTCGAAAGGAAGGCCAATTAGGGAAAGAGAACTGCTATAACCTCTGGTTTGTTTTTTATGCTTTTAGCACGATGTGCATAGTCTAGCGTGCTCAATGTTTCTTCCAAACAATGAGCAGACGGAGAGATTGTAGCAATGATGCAAGTCTTTGTTTTTCCCCTAATGAATCTCTCAGGAGCCTCGTAAGCTTGCTATCCCTGTAAGGTACATGAATGGAATGCTCCACCAATGAATTAATGACACGGCCCAAGGTTAGTAAACTCTTATTTATTTCTCCAGCTTCTCTTGCACGAGCCTGTAACATTGGTTTTCATGTTGAACTTGAATAACAACCAGAAAAACTCGGAGAACTTTGAACTCATATAAAAAAACTGAAGACAAAAGGTTGCATCTCATGTCAACTCAATATGGATAACAAATGAAAGAAGAAAAGCCTAGCAATTGAAACTTTTGTATGCGTTATACACAAAAGTTATGCTGTGCAGTTTAATTTAGTACTGGTGTACACAATATTAAGAGAACGCTACACAAAGTTAATCATATTTTCGTGGAAAAAAGAGACTAGAAGTTTGATATATTGAACATTGATCATAAAATCTAATCACTATTTCACTTCCCCTTTCCTTCTGATTGGAAAACCAAGACACCAGGCACAAATGAACAATATACTACCTTAATATACTAAAATCGAGGCCCTGGACTAAAAGAAATAAACCCATCACCAAAATTAGAATTCATTTTCTCTAAACTCAGTGTCGTGAACTAAAAACAACTTTGCAGAATTCGCAAATGTACTGTTGGAGCCAGATCATTACATGGAAATCAAATTATCCAGAACCACACTTTGAGTACTGAGAACTCCTAGTCATAATTGTTCCGGAAAAAGATACAGATCAAGGTCCTGGTGCAAAACAAATGTAAAATCCACGATCAAACTACAAAATCATTTTTTTGGGATAACGATGAAAAATAACTGCACAAGACTAAACGGAGAACATATTCAAGTGATTCCCAATTACTAAAACCCCATATGTTAAAAAGATTTAGAAGACTCCAATTATTGGAAGATTTTAGAACAGTGTCCCATATATGATTACATTAAATCCAGAGCCCGGTACTAAGTATTAGAAAATAGAGGTAGCTGCATCAACCAAGCTTCCTATCTTATCTCTTTCTACCCCATTGTGAGTTCTTATGGTTTAACTTGAATACATCATCCTATACCAAGTTGTGTAGACAACTTCAAATTTCAAAAAAGTTCCAATTGTGCTTGATTTCCTCATCAAAATATAGGAGTTTAATTCTTACCTCTCGAGCACCTGAACGGTAGATATTCTCTGACCCTGCTAGATCAACAAGATTAAGCTTGCCGCATTTGATGAGCTCCTCATCTCCAATGTTCCCGTCTTTTATGTGAACAGTTATGGTAAATATAGAATGTGAACGACTGCAACAGAAAACAGGAATTTACCTAGATCATTTGAGGAATAACCAACATATTACTGAATCTAAAACAATTCATACCTGCTCCGCTTATTTAACAAGGTGTCAGCCGTGCGTCTCCTAGCAGCACCTCGTTCCAAAAGGCTGTAAATTTCATTAGCACTGTACACAGCTTCTTCTTCAAGGCCACGTATAATGACAGAACCCTTTCCATCTTCCATCAAAGAAATAGGCTTCTTAGGTCTATCTTCTATAGATTTTAGCTGATCTTCTGGAGCTAGCAGGTCGGTTATTTCCTCGTTATAGAGTTCAAAAGGTCACTTTCATACTATAATCAGCATTTTGTGCTTCAAGGGTGTCAAAGATTTGGCGAACTGCTCTAGGAATAATACCTGCCTCAGCAGGCAATTCACCACCCTACAGCAAGAAACTCGATATTAGATTTACATTAAAAGAAAAAATGGAAAATGTATCAAAAAAGTTGAGAAATTTAGTTCTGTACCTTATTTCTCATGCCCCCTCCATTGTATAAGTTTTACCTGTTCCAGTCTGCCCATATGCAAAGACGGTGCAGTTGAAGCCCTCTAATACTTCACTCACAATTGAGAAATAGATTGATCATATATAGACCGTTGTTGTGCTTTTGGCCCAAAAACCTTCAAAACATTTAAAAAGAGGATAACACTATGTGAAATTGTGAATAAGAACTTGTGCAATATAAAGTAAAGTCCAAAGTCAAAAATCATACCTTATCAAAGGTGAAAACCTTATCTACTTGCTTGCTAGCAACATTTTGCAAAACGGTGACTTCTCTTTTGCTTTCGTTACATGTTATTACTTTCGCACGTTCGACCTTTGCTCATCATCAGTTAAGGGCCTAAATTCAAACCAAATAAAAGTTAGGGTATTGTCCTCCAAATTTTGTGCCAAATTTTGGTTGTACTAATTGAGGATGATATATTGGCAAACAATAGCATTATTAAGCTACCAATAACTCAAGTCCAATCCAAGTGAAGAGACTTTTTGTTCCATAATGAAAGTTTCAATATTTCTAGCAAACCTTGAATGGCAACAAGAATATACTATCATGAAAACCTTTAATTAAAAAAATGATTTTTTTGTTCCCCAAGTGAAGAGACTTTTTGTTCCATAATGAAAGTTTCAATATTTCTAGCAAACCTTGAATGGCAACAAGAATATACTGTCATGAAAACCTTTAATTAAAAATGATTTTTGTTCCATAATGGCAGACTGGCAGTCCCAAATGGTTAGCACTGATGTACCAGGAAAACCTTTTTTTTTTTATTGTTTTTGATTTATTTAACAATCAGCATGATAAAGCTTCAAATTTGAGAAAAATAAAAGTACCCATGAGGAAACCATCGAAAAACAGAAAAACGAAAACTTCAAAACAAAAAATTCAGAACTCGACATCACTCATCACTCATCAACACAAAAGTGCAGAAAGCTAGAAAAGCCAACTTTTAAGTTCCAAACCCACAAATAGAAACTTTAAACAGAATATACTCTCAACAAAAATTAGAAACTTAAAAAGTTCTCAATAATCTACCTGCATCGAAGCAAAACCTGCACATTGACCTCTTTATCCTTGTCCTGACGATTTGAATTCCAATCGGACCCTCTCGAGTCGGGCCTCCTCCTTTCGGGCCTCGGCGTGTAAAACGGCGAAGGAGACGGCGCCATTCCCGTCCCCACCTTCCTGGATTCCGGCGTCATTGACACCATTGCTCTCGCCTTTTCAATCAACGCCTTCCAAATCCACAATAAAAGGATAAAAACGAAAAAAATACTGGAATTGAAGCAAACAATCACAAGAACTGGTTGGGTAATCGAGCAAGGGTTTTGCTGTGGTTTTTTTTGCGAGAAATGAAAATTGTTTGATTTGATTTTTTCTAACGGCTAGTGAATATACGGGAATTTGTAGACTGTAGTTGCCAAATAATTTGAAGACAGGTTTATATTTTATACTGTTGTCTTTTTTTTTTTAAAATGTGGGCCTGGGCTGGGCCTGTTGAGGAAATTCAAACTGAGGCGCGTCAGCGAACATTATACCGTTGGGGTAACATGAAATACATGGAAATATATCGGGTCGGATCTCGTCGAAGGATCTTGATCATATTTCATTTGGATTTGGAAATTAAACGAAGATCAAGGGCTATTTAATTTTGCATTAAAAAGGAAAGAGTATCATAAATAGTCATTACATTCTTGTAAATTCTCAATAATATTTCATATTTATCAACAAAAAAGAACACATGTTTGAAAATATAAGCAATTTTTTTTTTTGAGTACGAAAATATAAGCAATTGATGTCACCGAGGTGGACAATTTTCATTTCCATAAAACAAAAATACACTACACTAACTATTGTATTTGATAACATGTTTGAAAATTAGAAAATCATAGTAGTTGTGATGATAATATCCATGCTACACCAAAGCCGTTGCGGAGGTAATATTCATGATACACCTACTTTGAGATGGTAATGTTCATGCTAAACAAAAGTCTTAAAACGTGGGTATTACTGTAGTGCAACAATTTAAGCACTTTATATCCAATGATCCTTGACCAATTGGTCATGTTAAGGTAACTCTTGGCCTCTCTTTGGAGAGGTCGAGGGGTTGAGCTCCCGGGGCACAATGGTGGAAAATTTAATATTGGGAGCTTCAATCCCAGTGTGGGAGGGAGCTCAAACTCAGTGGGAACTTGTGGCCTGGATAGAGGAGTCCAAGTCCAAAGATGGAACAATCACTTGGGACAAATGACGACTTTTGTGCAAGGTAGTTGAGGATATTAAGAATCTGAGAGCCATTGTGATACTTCAGCTTATATGGGGGCTCTTCCTAAGAGATCGGAGTTATTTCCTCGATGACTAGTCATCTAGGAACATGTATTATTAGAGGACATTACTTTTATTTTGCTATTGGTTTCTTTTCATATATGTGCGGTTTTCTTTATGCAAATTAGAGCTATTGCTCAGAAAAGTGGAGGCAATAACAAATAGCATCAATCATCATCTCCACCAAAAAAGAATGCAACTTGAACACAATCGAACCAAAAACTGTGTAGGAATAATAAACCATAATCATCCACATTAACGTTTGGGCTAAGAATACAAATTCGTACGTTTCAACCAACACAATCTGTCTAAATGATAATTCTCGTCTGGCAAAAACAAAGCATCATCAGAGAGGAACTGATCCATAAACACAACTTCTGCTGGGCCTGTCATGTAGATATGATTGTCGTCTTCTCTCCACTCGATGTCCAACGGACCTCCAGGCAAATCAACTCTGCAACTCTGGTTTTGCGGAAAACGGATTGAGAAAATCAAAAAGTGCAGGAAATAAGTAGAAGCAACATCAAAAACCATTACCATAAGGGATACAACAAATACTACCCTAGAGGCCTTTGCCTAATTAATTAAAAAAAACAGTTATCTTTAAGGATTACAAAAATGCCTTAACTTATGTTTTAATTTACAATGTGCACCATATTGAGGGGGTAATTCGTAAAATGAATGCAAACCTCGATGGGTATTTGTAATGCCTCATGCGAAATCTGTAATTTTAAAAGATAATTGAAACATTTTGTAATAAAGCTAAGGGATATTTTACAAAAACTATCCTGAGGTTAGGGTTAATTACCAAAGAAACCAGAGATGTTTGTAAATTACCAAAAAAAACCTTGAGGTTCGATTTTGCGTGAAATGTAAGGGGGTAATTGTAATACTTTTACAAAAATAAGGGGGGTGTTTGAAATGCTTTTGCTATGGTGAGAAAGTGTAATACAAGGGTATTTTTTGTAATTTTCAAAAAGCACTGGGTGTTTTTGTAATTAACCTAAACCTCATGGATTGTTTTTGTAATTATCCCTAATGTCAGGGTGATTTTTGTAATATCCCAAACCAATAAAATGTTACTATTGGGTGCTCTTTCAGGCCTCATGTCTTAAAGAGGCAGAAGAATTTCATGACTTAGCCTGTTCAGTTCAAACTTACCCTCCCAGTACGACCCTCAAGCACTGCAGCAACCACAACAGCACAAGCGCCTGTTCCACAAGCTAGTGTTGCACCTGCAGTAAGCAACCAAATTAACTTCACGTGAGCTGAAAACCCAGGCCCAACAATAAATGGCAATGATGTATGCTAATATAATTGTGCATAGACAGGGAAGTTTTATATGCACATAATACACGTAGGATAAAAGGGAAAAAAATTAACCTGCCCCACGCTCCCAAACACGCATCTTAAGGTGACTTGAAGACAAGACTTGAACAAATTCTGCATCATAAAGGACAATGTGTCACAATGTAGAAATGCATGCGCGTTTCGATTGTGAAGTTGTAATTCTAAACCATGACATTGCCATATAATAAAAATTTGCAGGAGAGGACTCCAATTGCTCGTTTTCTCAAAGTAGAAAAAACAATGATCAAACATAATTAAAAAAGTGGATCACCTAAGCCTGATGAATGAAGGACATACAGATCTGAACCTGAGTCCCAGCTGGATTGTATATTTTTCGCTATTTAAAATCCATATTTTAAAACCCTTGTTAGTTTTCCACAAAAATGGTGTATGTTTAAATTCAGTTCTTGTTGTAAAACAACTCATAAAAGTGACCAAGTACATACACTTTTTCCTGTTTACAATCTGAGACCAGAGAGATATAACAAACAGGTTATTAAATGCATTATTTCGCCAATATCAGATGTTCCTAGCTTACATAACACAAAAATCCAAGCCACTGATATTCATCCGTGTGTGATTGTGAGCTAACACATGCATTTAAGAGGTACATCTGACAAGACAAAAACACAACTCCGATACCTGTGTTTGTTCGGGCAGGGAACACCATATGATGTTCGAATTTCGGACCAATTTCTGCTAAATTTAGTTCATCGACTTGCAAATCCTGCATCATCACAAGCCAAAAGGAAGAAAGGGATGAACAAATACATCAACACACAACCCAATGAACCAAAGAACGGTTGTAAAGAGACAGTATACCTTGCTCGACTCTGTACTGAAAATGACGCAGTGGGGATTCCCCATGCTAACACAAGTCACGTTCCAGTTTAACCCGTCTACGTCTAATCTTGCTTTAACAACAGACTGATCTTTATTTGGAGGTATTTTTGTAGGAACATCTGATGCCTTCAGAATCGGCTCACCCATATCAACTCTGACCTGAAAATGTGATCAAATGCTAAATAAACTGGTTGTAAACAGCATCAAAGAAGTCTCTTAGACTATAAATACTCCAAACAAAACTGAACACAGAAATTGTGTGCTTAAAATTATTTACCAAAAAATAGTACCGACAGTAACTATATTTATAAAATGAGAAATGAGATTAGAGGGGTACCTTTCCATCTTCTTGAATTTCAGGAACAATTAAACCAGCGCCAGTATGCACAGTGAAGCTGCAAGACCAAAACAAGAGGTGAGTATACTTTTAGTGGTGCAAGAAAGTAATGCATTGTTATTGCTTGCACATTATTTTCATGCTTACGTCCAAATGAGAAAGAAATAGCAAGACCCAATTACAAATAGAATGACTGATATGAAACCATAACCGTTGTTTCTAGTGGTCCATCTACTTAGCTGAAACAGTGAAAAAATAGCTCAGAACCGATGTCCATTTCTGTCATGAAAGCAATGAACAATGTAGCTGAAATGAGAGTGTGAATATAAAATAGATAATCTTGAGAAAATTTCTACAACACTCGGCCACAATTTCCTAAAGAAGTGAGTAATAGAGGATCTACTCCAATCCATGTCTAACAAGATACCAGGTGAAAGTACAGAAGTGAAAAGAAAAAAAAGGAAAGGACTTGGTTCCCAAAAGCTGAATTTATGCAAAATATTCCACTATAATGCATAGAGTCTGTCGTCCACAACCGCAGTTATATTATCTGTACATAGAGTTTAAGGGACTTCAAACTCAGAGCTAAAAGGCAAAACAAACCCAATAAAAAGTTGAAACTTAATTGCCATATACAAGACTGGAAGTAGATAAATCCTATAAGGAATGTCAGTGGCAAGATGATCAAGTTTTTGTTTTTTTAAGAAAAAAGGTAAAGAAAAGAGTTTAATAAACCTTTGCTTGCCATTCAGATTCTCAAGCTCGGCTATAAATCTAGCAAAGCATCGAACTCCATTACCACACATCTGTGACAACATTAGTCAAAGATGACCTTATCAGAACAAGCACAAAAGCAGATATGTGGAAACAAGTCACCCAATTATTATACAATCTATGGATATTCATTTAATGGAATACCGATAAACAGGTGAATGAAAACAAAAAAGATGAGCAAATATCTTTACTATATCATAAATTTGAAATCAAAATTTTTCATGCAAACTTGTTTTTGTCTCTGACAGAATAGTCTTCCATTGATAAGCAGAAAGAAATAGCGCACATATAAACTCTTTCTTTGTTTCCCTTTCCATTTTGAGTGCATAACACATTTTTCAAAAATTTAGTGCTCTTTTACCATTGGAACAATTTTAGAGGCACTTGTTATGAAAAGAAGGAACACTTTTCTCTATAAGCAGTTTAAAGAGAACAACTTCTTTTCCTTGAAATTTGAGATAAGAATTTTATAGCTGATACAGGTGCAAGATCAACTGCAATCCAATGTCCATTCTTTAATATCATTAGTGAATGACCAAAACAATGCAACAACACGAACACTTAATTTAGGAAATGACAAATTACCTCAGGTTCACTACCATCAGAATTAAAGATCCTCATGGTATAATCAGTGCCATTGGTGCCTGGCATTGCAAATATCACTCCATCAGCTCCAATCCCAAAGTTTCTATCACATAATTTCACTGCTTGCTCTGGAGTAATTTTGGGCTCCGATGAATCTTGATTATCAACCTAATAAAAAAAACATAGAGACACAAAATAACAATCAACCAAACACAAGTACTATATTCAAGGTCAATTGTGTATTCATGCTCGATGGTTTAGCTCAAGAAGATCTCCTTAACTCCTGAATAATACAGTACAAGGAAAATAAAAACTTAAAATGAATCAGCTTACATGTATATTAAAGGAAATTACACATGAAACGGCCAATATCTAGATTTCTCATTTCAGTACCAATTTCCAACTTTAACCATAAAAATTATTTGGCTTTGTTGGGCAGCTGAAAGCTGAATAAACTCCAATACAAAAATGCGTCATATATAACGTTCAAACTTCGTGAGAATGAAAATTACAAGCTTCACTAACAGATAATCACAACGAATAATTCAATTATATGCAAATATCCATAACTGTGTCCATTATAACATTACCAATATGAAATCATTGCCGAGTCCATGATACTTGACGAAATGAAGAATCCCACTTTCTTTATGATCGAGAAACGACGTCGGAGAGCTCGTCTCCGGAGCGTGTATGCTCATTGAGGAGAAGACGCGGAAACCGGGTTTTTTGCCAGTCCGAACGGAAATAGGTTTAAGAGTACTAGATTGCTGAAACGACGAAGAAGAGAGCCGAAAGGAACTGAAAGAAGCTTCATAAGGAGAGGAAAGAGAACGGTGGTTGACGGCTGTGGACGGCAGCGTTATGGCGGCGGCTATCGCCATTACTGTGCCCAATATTGCAATTTGTGAAAGAGCTAGGTAGAATAAGGTCGCCGATTGTCAAAGGGAAGCTGTTAGTATAAAATCACATACATTAATTACACTATTCATATAAGAGTAAGTTTCTTGTAAAACGAAGTAGCGTGGTGGGATTCGCGACTTTTAAAGTGATATTTTTAGCGTAAAAAATGATGATTTACTTGAATACACTTAATATTAGTATATTAGAAGAAGGTATCACTTTTTACACAATAAATATCATCCGTCGAATTCGTACTGATTTACCTCCTCGGATTACACTTTTAGAAGTGATATTTTTAGCGTAAAAAATGATGATTTACTTGAATACACTTAATATTAGTATATTAGGAGAAGGTATCACTTTTTACACATAAGTATTATCCGTCATACGGTACGACGGTCTTGCACAAGAAATTGAATCAAATTGTTCAAAAAAATTTGAATAAAATAGATTAATTATTGTATTCATTAATATTTTTCATTATTTATTTATTTAATGAAAAAACAATAATTGACCCTAAGCGTTGCGATCACACGAACCTGGGCCTATTGCAGGCAATCCATTAATCAGCCCAAAATACTACCTTGCCCACCTGATATGGCGTATATAGTAAGCTAGTTAAAGGCATCCGCAATGCTAACCAAATCAAAACCCTATACACAAGTTTTTATGTGACACATCACTACTATATCAGTGTCACATCAAAATTAAAAATCTCACACATTATATAAACTTTTCTCTACAATCCATAAACCTCTACCACTATTTTTTTTATGGAGCCCACCATCAATTCACAATTACTAATTATATTTTTATTTATTATATATATATATTCATTTAATATCCTTAAAATATATGTGCTTTTTTAATTATTATGTTTTATTTAATGTTCATGGACAAACATCAAAATTAAATTTGTTGTAATTTATATTTTCATATAACTTGATAAAATATTATTATATTTTTATAAATTCAAAAAGAATAAGTAAAATATTTAATTTTTTACATTTGGTTTACAACTGGTTTATAAATACAAACCCATGTCATCCACAAACCTTCACCCACAATGGAATGTGGTTTGAATAAACCAGATTTTCTCCATATAAACCCCACCATGAACCTTGCACTGGAGTTGCCCTAATGGACTGCCAAGTGGAGTTGTATAGCTCCTATAATCCTATTGTGATTTCCCCTGGCCCAACCGAGTTTAATATACTTTTTTTTTAAGATAGTTTAATATACTTTTTAAGCACTGAATCGCGATTGTGTTTAATTTTAAAATACCCTTTAAATTGCTTAATACAATGAGTGTTATTTTATTTGTTCTTACAATGGTAGTTATCGCGAAAAAACCCCGACCCTTCCGTGAACTCGCTGCGTATTTGTTGTAAACCGCGAAAACGCATAAGGTTTGGTTAATATCCTCAATTACCGCGCATAAGGAATTGTTCCCCAAGTAATTGTTCAAGCATGATAATTGGATAGTGTTTTATTTTGTTACATTGTAAATGAGATTGATGAGGATCTCATATAATCCGTGTTTTAGGGAGGAAATTACGTACTATACTTGTACCGATGATAATAGAAGCAGACCTCAAGGGATTAATTATCAATTCCTAACACTAAGTAATGAAATAAGTTAGGCTGAAGTACTCATATACTTTCTTGTTTGAACTAAGACTTCAATTTCATAATATGTGTGTGTATATATTTGACATTTCGAGGTAACGATATCTCTTGACACTGAAACTTGACATTAACACAAAAGTCGTACAAATATTTTTCCTATGAATGTTCCATCATTTGATTATTGTCCAAACGTTTAATTGCCATATAGAAGTCAGCTAAAATAAATTTCTTTGAATTTCTACTCCAAGCTAATTTGCTAGCTAAATTGGTCGAGATTGAAAATGAACCACACCCAATTTATTGTTCTGGGTGCTTTGGCTTAAGTTTATCCATTAATGATAAAAATGTATAAGTTCAAACAGTTGACAATCTAGATGGAGTAGCACTTCAATAAAATTAGGAATTTATAAGATAAATATCAAGAATGAGGGCGCATGCTTAAAAAAGAGATTATATTACTAAAATTAATGTTATATTAATTTCATTAAATTTAACTTTTTTGAATTTGTTTACTTTTAAAAATAATACTAAAATTAATATTATATTATATTCTATTTTTTCCAATTTGATTAATTTTGAAGATAAAAATAATAATAAATATTATCATTAAATAAAATTATTTATATAATATTTTTGTCAATTATAAAAAAAAAAAAAAAAAGAAAGAATCTAATGGAATATTCTTTTTTTAGTGCAAAAATAGTCGGACATCAAAGATGAAAAATCAGATTTTGCTTGTAAAGTAGTCAAATTCTGCGCCAAAGTAGTAATGAGTGTTGGAGATGGTCTAAAAGATCAAAATAATATAGGTGTACAATTGTTGACCATGCAAAATTACAAGTTGTGCAAGGTTTGTGACTTTGCACTCACATTGGATGATTGGAAACACATTCTTTCCCTCCATTTCTGACTAATTATCCCACCAAATACAAATTCTAACAATATACGTAGTTCACACTTGATTTGGATCACAGAACACCTTCGGGTCAATGACTCTCGGGTAATCGGGTTCTTGGGTCGAGGACCTAAAAAGAGTAATACACGTCAAAGCTACTTTCGGGGTGGTCCCGATTAAGACCTACGATCTAACTTCGTGTCGAGCTCTTAAAGGTACGAAAAACAAAGAGAGAAAAGTGTAAGGTAAAAGTGAGTCGATAGTTACCATTTTGTTACTGTAGCAGGGTATTTATAGGAATTCTCTGGCACATGTGAGAAATTTGGTTGCACCAAGTGTCATCATCTGGGTGAGGGAATTGTACTTAGTATCAATGAAATCAGTGAAATCAATGGTTCTACTGCTGGGTCAAACTCTTTTTTCAAACGGGTCGGTTTCGGATCTCTGTGCCCATTTAGACGACCTCGCAGGGTTCCGAGACAAAAGATCTCAATGCACATATTAACACTACAAGCTTAATTCTGCTTGGGGATAATTACAAAAGAAATCTCTCAAGCCTGGGTAAATTATAAGCAAGTGTTTTTTAACTATAATGGGAAAAATGTAGGATAGAATCAAACTGTAATGGAATTTTTGTAATTTTCAAAAACCTATGGACTATTTAATTTTATATCAGCCTGAACTTTAGGTTTTCTTTTTTTCTTTTTGTGTAATTATCCCTTCTACTTATGATGAGATTTTTCATTGCACCAAAAAAGTTGCGCTACAAAAACACGTGTATAACTATCTATTTGGAAGGTTATTAGTTATTACTTCTTCCGTCCCAATTATAGTGCAGTTTGACTTTTCACACAATTAAAAAAGTATTAGAAATTACAATTATGCAAAATATTTACTTGATCTCTCCTTAATTCATAAATAGTGTAAATTATAAAATACATATTAAATATGGTTATAACATTAAAAGAATGGAAAAAGTATTATTAAATAAATATAGAAAGTTATATATATTCTACAAGCATCCCAAAAAGAAATAATATAACGAACTATATATTTGGAGTTGGGACGGAGGACTACAAATTTCAAGTTTCTCAACACATTCTTTTGTTTATTTCTTTCATGTGGCAAAAATGCTGATCGCATTTCTTTCTTGCATATGTACTATTTTACATTTTGGGACTTCAACCCATAGTTTTTTAGGCTTCTATTAGCACGAAACAAGAATCGATATCTTGGCATAAAATCAAAACATATTTAAATTTGATGTATTTAAGCTGACTATATGGAATTCTTGCAACCCTCCATGAATAATAATCCTCTTTTGGTGATGCAAAAACACTCATATCCTTTAGATTAATGGCACTGTGAAGCAAAAGATCCATCAATAATAACTCATTTTTTGACTTTGTGAAGCCAATAATCTTTATCGTTTTCAAGTTTTTAAGCCCACAAGCGTTACTCTTCACGGTTGCATAATCCTTCCACAAATGAGGCTCATGCCAATATTGGTTAATCAATGGATATTCTACAGGGATCGATGTCTGGTCAATCTGCAGTCACAAATATACCCTTGAGGTTTAGTTTAATTGCAAAAAGAACCCAATTGTCTTTCAAATTTACAAATACCCCTTTAATATTTGATTATTTTACAAATTAGATCCTATTGAGTAGATATGTCAAACGGGCCAGCATCGCTAAAAGCAAAAAATTAGACCGAGTCATTACTTTTAGAGCTCGGCTCGGCCCAGTCCACAAAATACAAAGGAAAACTCGGGTCGACTGGGCCGGACAGTTTTTCGGGCCTAATAGGCATGATCAAAAAAAATCCGACTCATATCAGGCCTAAAAAAAATGCAGCCTAGTCAGACCATTTTGCCGAGTCGGGCCAAGATTGACAGTTCTACTATTGAGGGGTATTTAAAACATACATAGTGATAATTACAAAATACCCCTTAGGTTTTAGGTAATTACAAAAATAACCCATAGAAATTCCAAAATTACAAATGCCCCCTCATGCTTCAAAATTACATAAAGTCCCCCGAAGTTTAATTTTTTCTTAAATGAAATGGGTTAACTGTAGTATTTGTACAAATATAAATATGGTGCTTGAAATATTTTTGTTATAAAGGGGCAACGCGCAATACAGAACCAAATATCAAGGAGATTTTTGTAATTTTCAAAAATTTCGGGGGTAGTTTTTGTAACTATCTCTATTATATAAATATAAAATCGCGGGGGTGTTTGTAAATTTTGAACTCATTGGCATGTTGCATGAATTTGGATTTGAATAAAATACTAACTTCAATAAAAAGTTCCTCCAAGGAAGGTGTTGTGTTTAAGAAGCACACCAGAGAATCACGCGTTTTGGTGCTTATTTTGGAACAAAAACACCTTAAATACTTCAACTTGCTCAACTGGAAATCCAGCATGTTGAATATCACTCCTGCAGAACATAATGCCTGCGGAGACCAAAAAAAAAAACCAAAAATTAGAGTGATTAAACAAAATTGATTTTCTACAGAGTAATTACTAAACTACCCCTGATGTTTAGCCTAATTACAAAAAAAAAAACCCAGTTATCTTTTAAAATCACAAATACACCATAACATTTCTTTTTTCTCTTACAAAATAACAAATTGCACCCTCAAATTTAAAGCTGGCAATTTTTGGCCCGGCCCAACCAGCCCGAGAATTGGCTAGACTGGGCTATGATTATACATGCACGAAATGGTCCGGGCCTACTTTGGCCCGGCACGATGGCCCGATGCATTTTATGTGTCAAATGTGTTTTGGGTTGGGTTGGACCGAGCAGAATAGACAACCTAATTTTGTGCATTGGCCCGATGGGCTTGGACCGGGTTGGCCCGCCCCGAACTTTTGCCAGCTCCACGGCCTCAATGCCTTCAAGAGGGGGTATTTGTAATTTTGAAATATAACATGGAAATATGACATGGTAAATCCACCATGACTTGGATTAAAAAACAAAAACAAAAATAAAACTATTCATCCCATCAAAAACCCGAGCCCCAAATAAACCTGGAGAAAACCCTAGAAATCGAAAAAAATTAAGGCAAGAATGGAAACGTCTCCAAAGTAGAACCTGGATAAATTAAATCCCCAAATTGAGAATCGATTCGGAGAGAAAATTAATATCACCGCCAATTTAGTCCCAATCTGCCATTTTTTAAAAAATATTATCTTAAACCGCAAGTTAAATAAGTTAGTGTCGTTTTTCTGCCACAACCCAATAGTTACGGGGCATACTTTGCAATTTAGCCTAATCAGTTAGAGAAACATACCTCAAGAAGCCAACTGCTAACTCTCAGAACTTCAACATCTTTGACAGAACACAGAAAATATAAAACATCTTCACAATCAAACGCATTATTATTATCACCTAAACCATCCCTCAAATCCAGCTTAACATCAACCAAATTCAAAACATCCATAAGCTGAATAATCGCAAAAACTCCGCGATACGAGAAGGATTCGAGATTTCGTGCAGACAAAACAACTCTAACAATATCTGAACAATCAACCATTTCAAAATTCTTAAGACATTCATTTCCCCCGATTTCAATATCCTCCAATCCGTCGCATTTCTCGATCTTCAAGCTCTCGAGAACCCGAAAACTTCGAAAACAGATCGCTCACCGTGTTTCTCACAACACCGGACACGGATCTGAGATGCAAAATTGTGACAGAAGAAAAACTCGGGCTAAAAAAGGTACTCTGTTTTAGAATCATACTGAATTTACGAGGGAATAGATTTTTGTGATTTGAGAAGTTGAGATGGAGATCTCCGTGGGATCCTTTAGTGACGATGGCGAAAATTTGCTCGTCCTGAATCGAGATAGAGCTTCAGTGTTTCGCGAGATTTCACGAAAGATTGGATGATTAGATTTACCTTTTCTGTTTGAAAGTGATTATGATCGATTTTGGCACGAATTGGAGTCATTAGGCTCATCCAAGAAGTTGATAGTGTGGTAAGTTGAATTGCTTGTTTGAATGAGATTTTGGAGATTATGTGGTAAAGGATTTCATTTGGTAAGGTGCTAATCAAATCAGATCTTTGTTCCATTGTAGGAAAAAACTTGGAAAATGGAAAAAATGATTTTGCTGCAATGCATGTATTATTGATGGTTAGACTTATTCAAGTTGTATAACTTGTTTGAGTTTTTGTAGAACATTTTTTTAATAAGTTGGGAGAATTGGTTGGAACATGGAAGGGAGAGGATAAATCTCAAAGAAATGAAAGATCTTGAGTTTGAACCCCTGGTCAATACCTCGAAATGATACCACTGGGCACTTTCTGTTTCGTGTAGTTTTTAATTTTTATGGAACATTAAATTGTTTAGATTTCAGCTGATACAGACAATTGAAAGGGGATATATCGTGTTTTTATTTGGAACTCGTAACTATTTATTATTTTGAAAAAATCAACTAAGACATTTGATTTCTGGCGAA
Source organism: Rehmannia glutinosa (assembly GCA_016081115.2). Lineage (NCBI taxonomy): Eukaryota > Viridiplantae > Streptophyta > Magnoliopsida > Lamiales > Orobanchaceae > Rehmannia > Rehmannia glutinosa. The sequence continues at coordinate 260,295 of JABTTQ020000342.1, read as the reverse complement.
AATTTTTGTGTTTTAAGAAGCAAGGTCAAGACAATGACTAGGATCAAGATAGGTGCAAGACTTTGAGATCCCATAAATTTGATTAAGTTTAAAGGAGAATTACCCAAAAAAAAAAGAAATTTTGAGCTAATTACAAAAAAATCCAAAGATTATTGAAAATCATAAAATAATAAAAAAAAAAACCTTCATCTTTGATTTCATCCTCCATTTAAGCCAAAGACATTTGAAAAAGTCTCTGATATTTATAGAAATATTATGATTACTCCTTGAATTTTCAGCAAAATCAAACGATTCAAACCTCAAAGAAAGCTATCGTAATTTTTAAAAAGCTCTCGGTTTTTTGTAATTAGTCAAACATCATGGGATTTTTGTAATTATTCGTATGTTTAATTTAATCTTTGACAATAAGCTACTGCGTTTATGAGTTGGTTAGAGCAAAGAATAGTTTATAGGGATAATTACAATAAAACCTCTGAGGTTTGGGCTAATTACAAAAACACCAAAATTTTTGAAAATTACAAAAACAACCTTGAGATTTGATTTCTCTTACATGTTCTCCTTTATATGAAAAAATATTTCAAAAATACCCTAATATTTCCAGAATCATTACAATTATGCCCTTAAATTTAAGACATAATCAAACTTTGGGGGCTTTTTGTAATTTTGAAACATCTCTGGGTTTTTTTGTAATTAGGCCAAACCTCAGGGTCTTTTGTAATTATCCCTAGTTTATATTTCAGATTTGATTGTTGAATAGTAAATTAAGCTGGAGAAAATATCATAACAGATACTTTATTTTGGTTGAATTGAGATCAAAATTTTGTAGCTACTTAAGAATACAATTAAGGTGTCAACATTTTTTTTAAATATTTTCCACGCTGGAACATTGTGGTTAGTTGGAAACAGCACATTTTAATTCGTGACAAAATAATAGCTGTTTTAGTAGGTAGAGACTTTAGAATGAAAAAAATAACATTTAAATATGGAGAATTTTTTAAGTATCCACTATTCTATAGTAATTATTATTTTCTGTCCATCAACATAAAGAAAATTCTTTTCTACCCAATTTGATCAAAATGCCCCTCCTTTAATTTGAAAATTTTGAATTTTGAAATTGATGCAATTAATCTTTCCTTGAAAATCGTGTACACTTCCCCCAATACACACGCCCTATGTATAAAATCGTGTACCCATATTGTGTCATATCGTGCCTATATCGTGTCATATCGTGTCAACCCCCATATACATACACATATACAAATCGTGCCATATCGTGTCAACCCCTATCGTATGTATCGTGACATATCATGCCAAATCGTGTCAACCATATCGCGTTTCAATAAAATTTAAAAGTATTTTCCTTTTATTAAAAAACTTAAAAAATCCACAAAATTATTTTAAATTATAAATATTAAAATATAAAAAAAAAACACGATAATTTGTTTAGAAAACAAAAAAAAAAAAAAAAAAGAATCGAGGTTATTTTAAAATCAAAAAATTAAATACGAAATTGTTTTTTAAAAAAACTATACACATTTTTAAAATATTTTCCATTTATTTAAAATATCTTAAAATTATAAAATAATAAAAACTAAAAATTATTTTCAAAAGTTATTTGTATAATAAATGATTTTATAAAAATCTGATTTTGTTTTAGAAAATTTAAAACTTGTGTTAAAAATCTGAATATAAAGAAAGTATATTTATGTGAGAGAAATATGACCCCATGCACTTACTTTTTGCTTTTCTATTCAACTATCAAGGGTATTTGGGTAAAAGAACCACAAAAGTGGGAGAAAATTTAGCTGCGATTGGATATGAGCGAAATTTTATTTTCGTTCCATCAAGATTTTTTTACCAAACATGTGCGATTGTTTATGAAAATTTTCGAAAAATATATTATTCTCTCACTTTCAATTTTTCTCATTTTTCTTTCACCAATCACATTTACACATTTTTTCACAAAAACTAATCATTATTACACATTCTCCCACAAATTTCACTATTCACTCACTCACACATTTCTAACTACCAATCACATCCAATCATTAGTTTTACTATTTTTAAATCAAATCAACTTTCATCATTACATATCCATTCACACTCTCAAAATGTTCCAAAAACTTTCATCGAATCTTTTTCACTATTCTCTAAAAAAAAATTTTCAAAAAAGATATCCAATCTCTCACGTGTAAAAAAGTCTTTGTCTTTTCCTAAATGAGTATTTCCCACAATTTGCTCTTTAAATATCAGTCTTTTAAATATCGCGAATAATTAATCACAAATGGCGTAAACTTAGAGGACTTTATAAATCACAATTTTGCATTGGCACCCTTAAATCAAATTAATTCTATTTTTACTTCTTATTATTCCTTCTCTAGTTTTTTTTATTATCTTAATAGTGCCCTTATATTGACTTCACGAATAAACAAATTTTAGAGTATATATTCCCATTGAAATGGCACTAGTCCCAAATTTGGCTCGGCAAAATAAACTCGCGATTTATAGACATTATCCCCATGTAAACTACATATTTTCCAGAAAGTCCCACAACTTACATTTTAATCCAACCCAAGAAACAGTATTGGACCTAAACTCAGATGCCCACCAACTGTTCGATGAAATGCCTGAACGTGATGTAAAATCAGCAACGGCTTTGATAGGCCACTTTGCGAAACACAACCAACACAGAGAAGCCATTGTTTGCTTCTTAAGAATGCTTCGTTTGGACATTAGACCAAATGACTACACTTTTTGTACACTAGTTCATTCCTCTGTAATTCTAAAAGACCTCCATCTGGGCAAACAAATACACTCCCATGCCAAAAAAGTCGGCCTTAGTTCCAATGTCTTCGTTGGTAGCTCAATCTTGAATCTTTATGTTAAGCTAAGCAATATTGATGATGCTCTGAGGGCTTTTCAGGATATCAATGAGCCAAATGTGGTTTCTCACGCCACGTTGATTCGCGGGTATATGAAAGAAGGAAGGTTCGATGAAGCTGGGGTTGTGTTTCGATCGATGCCCGAGAAGAATGTGGTTTCTTGGAACACGATGATCAGTGGATGCAGCCAATCGGGAAAAATGAGGAAGCTGTGAATTTTTTCATTGAGATGCTAAGAGAAAATGTTGTTGTGCCTAGTCAATATACGTATCCGTGTGCGATTATCGCAGCTGCCAATATCGGGGCATTAGGCATGGGGAGAAGTATTCATGCTTGTGCGGTGAAGTTCTTGGGTCAGCTTGAGCTTGGCTTGTTTCTTGCAAATTCTTTAATAAGTTTCTATGCGAAATGTGGGAGCATGGAAGATAGTCTATTGGTGTTCGATAAAATGGCTCAAAGAAATGTAGTTTCTTGGAACGCTGTGATATGTGGGTGCACGCGCAGAACGGGCAAGGAAACGGTGCGATAGAAATGTACCAGAAGATGAAGCTAACGGGCGTTAAGCCAAATAGCGTTACTCTTCTTGGTTTGTTGTTGGCTTGTAATCATGTTGGCCTTATTGACGAAGGTTACAAGTATTTCAATCAGGACCCGAGCCTTTTAAAAGCAGAGCATTACGCGTGCATGATTGATTTACTGTCGCGTTCTGGGAGATTTCAAGAAGCTGAGAGGTTTCTAAATGATTTGCCTTTCGACCGGAGTTGGATTTTGGAAGGCGTTGCTTGGAGGATGTCAGGTTCATTGGAACTTAGAATTGGGGAAATTGCAGCAAGAAAAATCCTCGAGTTGGATCCTAGAGACGTGTCGTCTTATGTGATGCTTTCGAATGCACATTCTGCCGCGGGAGATGGGAGAATGTGTTGAGTGTAAGGCATAAGATGAGGGAGAAAGGGTTAAGCAGGATTCCTGGTAGCAGTTGGATAGAAATTAGAAGCAAGATTCATGTGTTTGTTACGGGAGATAAGAGGCATTGTAACTGCGATGAGATTTATATGGCATTGGAGTTTTTTCTCGAACATGTAATGGATAGCCAAGATAGCAACGTTGTAATCGAGTTTTGACTTTGTTATTTTATCCAATTGTGCTATGTTTTCCTTGGTTGTGATTTTAGAGATGGTCATGAATCATGTAGCAATTAACATGTTCTTGTTTGCAATGATGCTGGAGATAGGGATGGAAGGGGGACGGGTAAGACCTGGATCAGCTCCGGATCTGCCCATTTGGGGTGGTTTTTATTAGTCTAAATGGGTCTGGTCTAGGTATGTGTATGCATCTTCCATTTCCAACTCAACCAAAACCAAACCCGACCTAATTAATATTATAAAAAACTAAAATTTTATTATATCTAATATTTTATGATAATTTATGTGACTTTAATAGCAACCTTTTGAAAAAATGAATTTCCAATATTTTTTATATTATAAAACGAGTCTAATGAGTCTATCTATTGGGTGTGGGTGTGGGTTTGGGTTTGGATCTCGGCCCTTACCAACCTTAGTGTGTAAGATCTGAAGTCTCGAATCAGACTCAGTACAACCCATTGTCACCTCTAGCCGGAGATATTTGTTTCTACTTACAGTACGACCCATTGTCACCTCTAGCTGGGGACATTTGTTACTACTTCCACGCAGCAATATTCATTTCGTTGGCAATAACTTTTTTGCCATTTCACCCAATTGGCAGGCAAAATCGACACTCATGTTCATCCTTGTTCAGCGAATATCAACTATCAAGCACAATATTCTTCTGCAAAGTCAAGCACAATATTCTTGTCATCACATTCTGGATTACTTTTATCACATGTGCTTGTTAATGCTATGAGTGAGTCTATGACACATTAAAAAGATAGAATAAGAAGAAAAAAAATCCAGAAAGATAAAGAACAAAGGACGGACTTTAAATTATAGACCATGATACCAGGAAGTAACTAAAGGCAATATAATCTAATATCAAGTCTTAAAATAACTTGGGGAATTATCATATCTGAAGCTTCAATATCTAAATGAAATAAAACCTGGGTCTGCATTTGAGTACAAAATTCAGAGTGTTCGGTCCAATCCGTTAAAATAGAAAAACACAACACAAAACTAGCGCTCTCTCACTTAGATAATTCCAATTTTGTTGGCAACATCCAAAGCATCGTAGTCGGGTGTTAACCTAACATATGCCTTCTTAGTCCCATCAGGCCTGAAACAGGAAAAGCATAAAAATCAATACAAGCACAAGCTAAGAAAGAATGTAAAACTCACAAAAGCCAATATTAACACTCAAAAGTCACTTTAACATTCATCTAGCAAGTTAAAGTTGTATGAAGTTTAAAACATTAATTTAAATTTGCATATGGGAATTCTAAATCTACTCAACAGTAAAATGAGATCTATAGATGAGAGCAAATTTAGATGCATGTTCATGTTCCCATGTGAACAATGTCCAAGTTGCCGGTGAATTAATCTCTAAGGCCAAAACCATTCAGATTCACAACAAACAGGCTTCTAATCATGATTCATGAAGGTAGCAATGGACGTAGCCCAGACAGCAACTTAACTACCAAATTCCAGCATATAGAACCACGGTTTTCCTTACATTGTATAATTAATCCAAGTTGCTCAGCTAATAAAGATGTTTTGGACCTAATAATCTTTTTAGTTAAAGCACTACCACGGGCCCTGTTGTTCAGATCCATAAAGATACTTTCAGAGTACATGAAAATTATAACACAATCTCACAATACGCAAATTTGACACTTATAGAACCATAAAATGTAGAATGCAGAAAGATTAATGGAATCCTTGCTCACCTGATAAGGGTGTTCACTTTCTTTGTCTGAATATCATACATTTTCTTGACTGCATCCTTGATCTTTTTCTTATCAGCACGAATGTCTACAATGAAAACTAGTGTGTTGTTGTCTTCAATTTTCTTCATCGCAGACTCCGTGGTGAGCGGATACTTCAAAATCTGGTAGTGGTCGAGTTTATTACGGGGAGGGGCACTAATGCGAGGATATTTGGGATTCCTCTCCTTCTTCAATGTCCTTGGTCGATGAAAGGTAACTTTAGTCCGTATTTTCTTGGACTTCTTCTTAAAGGTTGTTGAACCTGCTTTTACAGCTTTTGCAGTCTTCAAGGCCTGAGCCTTTGCATCTGACTTCTTCGATGGATCAGCTGCAGATATAAGCAAAAGAAAAATTGGTTAAAATAGAAAAAGATGGTGCGCTGCATTTTAGTAACAATGATACAGCCTTGCACCTTAGAACAATCAAAATAGAGGAGAATCACATCTTAATCTTGGGAAAAAAACATTAATACCAAGTATAATGACCAAAGTAGTTAAACTCTTTTGGCATCTGATGATTAACAATCACTGAGTTTGGCAACAAATATAGCAGTTTATCAATTAAAAAAAATATTTTGATACGTGAATAATGTTTGTCTCAGGCCACAGCCTGGGTTACTAGAATAGGGGCTTATAAGCACATCACAGTTCCCTGTTAGCAAATAAGTTGAATCAATCATTGGAGCAAGACAAGACACTAATCTCAAGTTTCCAACCTCATTATGTTTCCCAAACAAATAGTGAACTTTTTCTCACATATCATTACACCTACAAGCCTACAATGTATGCACCATATATATAAGATACTACTTTGAACCAGATCTGTCCCTTATCTCTGTGAAAATGCAGCATTCCTGAAACATCTAAATTTATCAGCTCTATATAGGCACTTTCAGGCTTTCGGCTTTTCAAACAACAGCTAACGGCGATAACATTCATTCACATTTTTCAATGATAACCAAACGCAAGATTTAGCTAATTTATTCAAACGGTAAACCAAGACAAGTTAGCCAGTTCACATACAGAAAACTGATGTCCCCAATTTTTCCCATATCTAAAATCAAAATTAATTCCCACCACACTTTACAGATTACAGCTGAGTCAAAAAATCATAAGCTACTGATTACTATTTTCTACTCTAACAGCAAAAGAAATTCTCAAAATCTAACATCGCTTTAGCAAAAAAGTCGTGTACCTTTAGCTGGAGCCATTTGAAACGAAAGCAACCCTGGATCCTAATGAAAGCCTTACCTGCAAAAACAGTGAATTGGGGAACCTAATAGTTAGGTGTCTCTGTGAGCAAACGTACTTATAACGCAGAATAAATTGATAAAGCCATAAAGGAAATTGCAGAGCGAGAGATGCAGAGACGGAGATAACCTGGGAAGCGGACTGCCGTTCTAGGGTTTTTTTGGAGGCGATAAACTGACTGCTTTTATATTGAAGGCAGGTCACGAGCTTATCACGTGCCAAGTCTTTTTTCCTTAAAAAAAATGTCACAATGTTTCTTATTTTTTATTTATTTGTTTGTTTTTTTTATATAAATTATATTCTCTCATTTCTCTCCCTAGTTGTCTAATTTTTAAAGTATGGTGTGAAGTGAACCAACCAGCTCGTGAGATATTCGGAGCTCGATTTCATAGAAGTTCGTTTGAGTTCGTTTAATGATGCTCGTTAAAATAAATGAATCTAACTCAAATTTAGAGATATTCGGTTAGTAAGCTCGTATAAATTAAACTAATAATTTGAGTTTAATTTTAATTTTTATATGTTTACTTATGATAAATATAAAAGTATTTAAATAATCTTATTTCTTTAAATAAATTCATAAGTTTTAATACACACATTATGCGAATGCGATTTAGATATATAAAGTTTTGCTTTTATAATAAATGGAAGAATAATTTAATTTATAATTAATATTTACTAAGTTCGTTTAGGCTCGATTAAGCTCGAAAATATTCGTAAGTCATCACTATGTTCGATAAATACAGACTCGAATTCGACTCGATAATAAATGAGCCGGACAGAAACTCTCAAAAAGCTCGGCTCGGTTCGGTTTGGTTGTAGCCCAATATTTCGTTATAGCTTATTATATATCCAAATATATGAAACAATTTCAAAAAAATAAATCCGAGTATAAATATGGGATGAGATAGATGATGAAAATCGAACCTCAAACTCTTTCCATGGACTTGAGAATCATTAACCACTATATGATTCTTTGAAACAATTTAAAATGTCATGTTGAATTATATAGTTATATAGTTTTTAATCATGCATAGTTGGCCTTAATAACCATATCATAGTTCATCAGTCATATCATAAATACACTATTTATTCACTCCGTTTTCCTTAATAACCAATCACATATCTCACAAGTTTATTTAAAAGAAAACACAATCACATTAACTATCATCGTCAAAATTCATCATATATCTAATCATACTCTTAAATTTCATTCTCATTTTTTGAAATAACTTTTCACACCATTATCTCCATAAATAAAACGAGCAAAACGAAAAATCAAACAATCATCCCTATACCACTAATCATATCGGTCAAATACCATTATATGCAAGCTAGCTCGGACTCGTGGGTATGCCCAACAAACTTGTACAAGGCCTAAAAATTAGGAGCAAATCTTTTTATTAAACGGTTAAGTATAAAAAGATTTAGGGCCCCAATTTTTTAAAATGATTAAGCATACAACTTGTTATCCTTTCACACATACAACACTAAAAAGAAAATGGCTAGACTTCAACATATAGCTTAACATTGCAAATAAGGAGAAAAAATATTCAAATGTGATGTACATATGAATCCTCTCAAAATATTTTTTGAAAATGACAATGACATTGATAATGAGTATTAAATCCTTATAAATTAATGACATTTTTTAGTAATATTCTTCTTAAGTTTTGAGTTAATATTCTCATGTTTATCCATTGTGTTAATATTTTGAGTGAAGGGTCATATTTTACTAAGTAAAAATTTATTTATTTTAAAAAATTTTGACTAGTTAACTAATGAATCATTCTACTTTATTTGACCGATGTCGAGGTGTACCTTGATTTAATTTATCATTTTTTAATTATTTTTTAGTAAAACATTGAGAGAAATTAAGAGAGAGGACACTTGCATTCAAATAAGATCGAATCTAGATCAATTACTCTGATAGCATAGATCTATACAACTGAAGTACAATGTTGATTCCTATTTTTTTCAATCCTTAATAGTTAGTACACCCAAAATGCATCTCAACATTGTGTCAAAAAAAAAAATGCATCTCAACATGTGAAAAATATCACATAGTTGTTTCAAAAAAAAAAAAAAAAGAAAAATATCACATAGTTGAGCTATAATTAGGATGACCCACTGATGCTGGGCTAGCCCAAATGACGAGCCCAAGTTTCGCAAACCCGTACTAAGGCTTAAATGTGGGCTTGGTTTCACCCGATCAATAAACAGGCTTAATTGAATCAATTAAATCTCAAAGCCCAATAACACGTGCCTCCAAAACAGATCAGCCTCCACCAAACCCAATGATTAATAGCCGCCGCCTTGTTTCTTATCCTTTGCAGACTAGCAGTAGAACTACAAAGTGCTATACAGTATTCGGATCAACAACACGATTTTGGTGGATAATTGGACATATTAACGATTTTATATCAAAACGAATTAAACTGGACGACGACAAAACGACAAGATAGCGACAGGCGACTCAACCAATATGCCTTAACCATCATCACAACTTAGCCGTGGTTAACTAACCACGGTTACTTTCATCTCATCCCAATTCCCTTCTCATTAGACTTTCTCCGTTTTTCCTCTCAGATCTGTTCAATCTCGTTACTCCAATTCTCCCAACCCAGAAAAGAACAACATAAAACTATTTCATGCCCTAAATGAAAGTCTGATTTCAATTTCTCCTATCGAAATTTCTCAATTGGTGAAATTGTTTCGTCATTTGACTGAGTATAATATTTTTCTCCGCCGATGTGATTTTTTTTTTTTTGTGTGTAATTGTTATATATGAATGGAGACTCAAAGAGTGGTGGATTTTCCGCATAGAAGTATGGATAAAAGACCTCGGAAACGACCTCGTTTAACATGGGATATGCCTCCTGCTGTTCCTCCTCCAGCTCCTCCAAAGGTCAGATTTTCAGATTTATGTAGTCCTGTTATTGCAAAACATGCATTTACATGAAATGTATAGTCGTAGGTTGTTGTTTTTATGTATATTGGATTTAATATTAGCTGCTGGGGTACTTCATTAATCAGTGTGGAGTTAGTGCTAATTTTACTTTTTTACCACGTTGAATTAGTCTGGAGAGTTAATTTGGTTACCTTTGTACACATTTGCATTCGTTTTTTTTTTTTATTTCCGTCTACGTTTATGATTGCGTGATCTTGCTTTCCTGGTGTTTTATAGTACTTTGTCCTTTTCCAAATTAAATGTGGAAATGCAGTCCGTTTTCTGGAATGATGAAAATAGGGAAAATTGTTATACATAAGGGCAAGAGTTTCTGATGATGTTTGTCAGGTTTTCGGGTATGATTATAAGACACTGATGCGTATGGACTTATTTTTACCCTAAATACATTTGATATGTGGATTACATACAGCTGTAAGTTTCATTTATTTACTATTATTATTTATTTTGGGGATGGGTGAATGGGTTTGTGTATTTTTTTGGTCATACCGTATGTCAATATTTGAAACAATTGAGCCCCAAGTGTTGGAAGAATGCGAATACATCATGAATGGTGTCGTGAGAATCGGAAAAAATGTTGGATGTGATGCTAGCAAGAAAAAATTGAGTCTGATGCTTCTGTCGTAGCACGTTCTCAAAATGATTGTTTATTATTTGTTTCCCTGTGAAGTTTGAAGTTTGTTTCTTGTGCAGATTCTTCCAACTATATACTGTGCCCAAGAGTTTGGGGCAGTCCCTAATTATGCATATTCTTCAATATATTATAAAGGGATTCCTCGTAATGGATCTCCACCTTGGAGACCGGATGATAAAGATGGACATTATGTTTATGCCGTTGGGGAGAACTTGACTCCTCGTTGTAAGTATACCTGATATACCTGAGACGGTTTTGTTATGAGCATTGCTTCTGGTACCTGTGACATTCTCAGTGTTGTAGTTGTGCCTATTCTTGTTTCGCTTGTTTATGATGACAACTTCAGTTTGTGTAGCTAGTGTAAATAATTGCTTCATCAAGAAACGATACATCTTAAATAGTAACTGAGATAATTGTTTTATTGGAATTTATTCTTTGAGATCTTACTTGAATTGTTTGAAGCATGAAGGTGTGCCCTTGTGCTGATGGGGAAGAGAAGGAAAACTTTGGTTCTGTTTAAACTAATCAGACTAGGAATGTCTTCATGATTTTATCTACTTCCTATGAACGGTTGTACAAAAATGATTCTTGGAAACGTTGGGCATATCAGAGCTCTTTTGTATGACAATTTGAGATATATTGAATACTGATGAATTCCTTGAACAAAGTAGTGGGGCCTCCGGTCCCAATTCCATGTTTCCTAGCTCTGCAATAATTAAACACACTCTATCCTTGTCTTTGACGACTTGTATAAGATCTGATATGTCCAGCTTCCTCCTTATTTTCCTGTAAATTCATGATATCAAGATGCATATCACAAATGCACAAAATCAGGCCTTCCCCATTTAAAATGTGGATCATAACTTAAGATGCCTGGATTATATAGTTTTCCTGGAGATACCTTCTTTTGCCCCTATAGTATTCCTTATTTTAATTTATGAGGTGTAAATTAGAAATTTGAGAACGTTACCCTTGTTTGATGATAGGCAAAAGTTCAACGAAGCTTATTGATAGGATTTATATTTCTCTAAATATTGCAGTAGTCACTAAGATGTAAAATATAAAAGTGATACATGTTAAGTTTGCAGATAGTGATATGTGGTGTAAAGGAAGAACTTTTTCTTCCTTTTCCGGGGAAGTGAATTTTTCTGTCTTGGATATGCAAGTTGTCTGAAATCTTCTAAAAGTACGATTCTAATCTGCAATTAGTAACAAAATTCAGTAGACTACTTCATCTCCATGTTCCAAATCAAACCATTATATAATGCTGAAGGGGTAAATCTCACTGTGCGAAATATCCTCATGCATGAAGTGTAATAGATATCATTATAAATGGAATATGGAAATTATTTTGTATCATGGACACTGCCTCATTAGATTTCAGTAAAAATAGTAAGTTGATGGGTGATTCTGAATCAGTCCTCCTAATTATATAAAACACAGTGCTCTTATTCGTTGAAGTTTTAGGTGGAATACTAAAAACTATGGAAGTTTTTCTACTTTGTGATACAATAATGACTCTTGAAGTCATTGTTGCTTTACATTACGTATAATCAAAGATTTGAAGAAACTGATAGAGGTGATTCGTCATTTTAAGTCCAATACTATGATGCATATGGAAGATTTTGTGGGTTTGGGAATTTTTTCACTTTTGAATCATACGAAGACTTGAAATAATTAGTGATTTTGTTCGATTCCGTATAGCATCTAATTAGAGGACCAACTTCACTTCTCATTGTTAGATTTGGTTGTGCATTGAAACAGTGGTACTCTTATGATGCTGTTCACGATGTATTACTTTTTGCAATTAACTATGATAAAGCTTAATAAGGAGTGAAATCTTTATGGCAACTTATGATTAGAGCTCCCATTATTAAGTTTTCCTATTTCCATGTGCAAATAGGTGCCTCTTTTTTTTCATGCCATTAATAAGAGCTGCGTAAGGGTTATTTAGATGTCATGCAGATTTGTTTTCGTTCTTTTAATTATTTCGTATCTCTATCAAGATAACTGACTAAAGTTGATATACAGGCATTTTATGACCTTTCTTTGAAACACAACCAACCCACCCACCCACCCAACCCTGGAGGAGATGCAGGGACAAATATATGATTGCATCTTGTTAACCATTTGAGAAACACAGACCACTGTCTGAATGCTAAAGTTTGCATTTAGTTTTCCGTAACTGGCTTAATTATCTTGATCACTTGTTCATTGTAATGTTTTTCCTGTCTTTTCCCTCCTCTTTAAAGAGAATAATCAATCTTAAGGGTAAGATATTAATAGAATAGGGAGGGTGATGCATTCTTGAGTTTGTAATAGTCCAATAGCAGATAATTGGCCAAATTTACTTGCACTGGTTTGTGTATAATCTTTCAGTTTTTGTGTTCTCTGCCCATTGCAATCTTATTTGTGTATGCTGACTATTTATGATCATATTTTTGGTGGGTGATATATTTATTTAATTCATTTATCCATTGGTCTTCCTTTAATTTTCATCTGTCCCTCTATTTGCAGACAGGATACTCGGTAAAATGGGCGAAGGTCAGTTGTCTCATTGCTCACCAATTTTTCCACCGACTCCACTAATTTATATCGTGATGCTTTAGAAGCTTTGCAACGTTTGTCTTCATTTGGTTTTCTGATAGAATCTTTTACCATTTACCTGCAACCAGGGACTTTTGGGCAAGTTCTAGAATGTCTGGACAATGAAAGGAAAGAGATTGTTGCTATTAAAGTTGTTCGTTCGATTCAAAAGTACCGCGAAGCTGCCATGATTGAAATTGATGTCTTACAGAAACTAGCAAGGCATGATATCTGTGGCTCACGGTAAGATTATCTTTTCTTATTTTGCCTCAATTTATCAGCTGAAGAAAATTGAAGTGATTTTAGCGTAAGTTGTTTCATTCTTTGCAGTTGTGTGCAAATACGGAATTGGTTTGACTATCGTAATCATATTTGTATTGTAAGTATTTAATGTGATTTATGGTTTTGCTTAAATTTGAATGGGTATGATGTTCCATCATGCCGGAATATTCTGTGAGTTAAAATACTTGCGGATGAATTTAAATGCTCTTAACAGGTATTTGAGAAGCTTGGTCCAAGCTTATATGATTTTCTACGCAAAAACAGCTATCGTTCATTTCCCATTGATCTTGTTCGGGAGTTTGGCAGACAACTTTTGGAATCTGTGGCATGTGTGTGAACATATCTTTGCAATACTATTACTCTCTTTTTAATGTTTGAAGTTCTCTATGCGCATGTCATATTTTGGTCGTTATTGCACTGCTTTTACACCCCCCCCCCAAATGATATTAATGCAAACATATAATATGCCTGCTTATTGCTTACTATTGGTTGTTATCCTTGCAGTTATGCATGATCTTCGTCTGATTCACACCGATTTGAAACCAGAAAATATTCTTCTTGTGTCCTCGGAGTATATTAAGGTTCCAGATTATAAGGTGATCTCTTACCTCGCGTACCTTTTGTAGTCATTTTTGCTTACTGCATGTTTTTTTTTGCTCTTGCGTCTAGCCCTCTGATTGATGCTTCATCTTTGTGAGGTTATCTTAATCTGCACGTGCTATAATTGATTATTTGTGTTCAGCTTGATTTGTCTTCCTTCGTCATGTTGGAGTCCTTTTCCGTTAGCCGCATTGAAATTAACATCAGTTCTTGTTTTAGTCTTTTACCTTAATATAATTCTTTTTACACGATATTGATGTCAGCAAGCATTTCAGAGAATGAATCTTAATGAAGAAATATGTACTTCTTTAATATTAGTTCGCTTCCCCTTCTTACATATTGGTTTTGCAACTGCACTCTCTCATCCTACTGGGTTGTTTCTTAATTAATCCGTGTTCAGACAAGTCTTTGATATTTTTGATTCATCCAAATGGTTAACATCACGGACTTTCTGCTTCATAGTTTGTGAAATGAACTGTAATTCTGGTGCCTGATAATTTTTGTATCTCCTCAAGCTTGTGATGAAGTTTCCATTGGGACCCACTAAAAGATAATTTTCTACACTGAAATGGTTTAACTACACGGACTATGTGCTTCTAAATTTGGCAATTCAATTTATGAATCATGTTGCCTGATTTTTTTTTTATCGCACCTTCTGCCTGTTTTGAAGTTTCTATCTAGATCCGCAAAAGATGGTTCCTACTTCAAAAATCTACCCAAGTCAAGTGCTATAAAGCTTATTGATTTTGGTAGTACTACATTTGAACATCAAGATCACAGCTATGTAGTGTCTACGCGCCATTATCGTGCCCCAGAGGTTATTTTGGGTAATGGCGGTTCTTATCATATTTGCTTCTCGCATTTAGTATTTTGCATTTTATGCAAGTGGGTGATCTTTGTTTTATTTTTACAAGGTACTGGATGGAACTATCCCTGTGATATGTGGAGTATAGGCTGCATACTTGTAGAATTGTGCTCTGTAAGTAACAGATTGGTTATACTTTTTTACTATTGACTGCAATTGGAACGTCTCTTAAAATGTTGATTACAAAGATGATCCTCTTCATAGAATGATTCTTTCAGCTGTTTTCTTGTTATATGCACTTACATGTCCTATTCTTTTGATTGTAACCTAAAAATATTCAGCTGAAGTGAGATTCACGATTTGGTTATTAAGTCATGTTTAGTTTTACTATCCAGTCGGTTGGTTTTGATTTAAGTTACTTAGCATTTAATATTGATTCTGGTGTGAGCTACGTAACATATGTAATGTCATTAAAAAGCATTCAAGTGCTCTGGCATATTTATATGTGTTAGTGTTACGAATCTGTGACAGGGAGAGGCACTTTTCCAGACTCATGAGAACTTGGAACACCTTGCTATGATGGAAAGGGTGTTAGGGCCACTGCCTCAACATATTATTATGCGAGCTGAGTAAGATATGCTCTTTGTTTTGTTTCTCTCATGGATTAAACTGTGATAGTGAAGCTTGATATTTATTTGTTTGTTTCTTTCACAGCCGCCGTGCTGAGAAATATTTCAGAAGGGGTTCAAGGTTGGATTGGCCGGAGGGTGCCACTTCCAGAGAAAGTATGAGGGCAGTTTGGAAATTACCCCGACTTCAGGTATTGCTACTCTATTGTGTAGTCAAAAAATGCCCGCTTAGTGTTTGAAAGAGTGTGCACCTTGGAGGTCTTCTTTCTTTTTTTTTTTTTTTTTTTTTGTGTGTGTGTGTGTATCTTAATTGACTGTCTATATAGATTTTGTTAATATTGCATTCATGACAAGCCTGTTTGAGATATTGGTTAAATGGCTTCAATGGATGCATTACAGTTTCTATATTACTTGAGACTCAGATAAACAATGTTATCCTTTTTTTAGTTAACCAAAAGCATTTTATCAACTGATGTGCGTGGACAGTATGCTACTATGCTAGGATAATGTGTAGTTTGGCTTGTTGGCCTGCAATTGGTTTGCTGCGTTATTTGGTTGACTCCATTAGAAAAGTTTAATTGTGTTTGGCTTGTTAAAGTTTGTAAAAAATTCAAAGTATGGCTCTTTTATATTTTAAAACTGTACTCTAAATAAATGTAGTAAATGCTGCCCTTTCCACCCTGAAATATACTTTTGGAACAAGTTTCTTGCTTTATAATGTGATAAACTTAGATTCTGTTGAATAACTTTTAAGGATGAATCTCGTTTTATTGCTTAAATGAATCTCGTTTAATTGCATGATTTTTTTTTATTTCACGCGTACCATCAATTGTTGCATCGGTTTTAGCTTCCTTGAATGTTCTAATTCCTCTGTTTTCTTATTGTGTATGCCAGAACCTGATCATGCAGCATGTGGACCACTCGGCTGGAGATCTGATTGATCTTTTGCAAGGGCTTTTGCGGTATGACCCTGCAGAACGACTAAAAGCAAGAGAAGCTCTAGGGCACCCCTTTTTCACAAGGGACCTTAGAAGGTTTGGTTATCCACTGTGAGTGGAAAATCTTAATCGAAGATTGCATGCAATGGGAATCCCCCTGGGAGAAAAAAATAGTAGGGAGAGAAAAAAAAAACGAAACACATCACAAAAGTGTGAGAAAATAGAGGGAGATAGAGAAACGGAAAGGGGGTCGGAGAACACAACTAAGATGTTGGCTGCTGTCTTGGTCAACTTCAAATGTACTGACTTCATTCCTGATTGTGTTGTAAAATATGCTGCTTTTCAGGTGTGTATTATTTGTTTTCCTTCGATTACTTCATGTTGGTTGTGATTGCTTGTGTCCATCACTTGGGAAAAATATCCTGCATATACCCCGTGTTTATTGTATATGAAGTTCATACGGTTGGCCTTTCATTGCTTTGCCCCTGTCTGTGCTCGATTTCGTTTGTCCTCTTCTGATGTTTATGTTCCTAATTCCTAAATGATGGGTAGATACACATAGCAAAACCTCTCTTCTGAAATGTTTAGGAGCCCATTTGAAATGGACTTTTAGGTATAGAAGTGCATTTAGGCTGCATTTGTATGGAAGGATTTGGATTTGGGGAGATGATTAGAGAAGGATTTTGAATCACTCCAAAATAGCTCCAAAAATAACTTCCAAGAATTTGAAATCCGTTATAAAATGTCTTCATCCAAACAACCTCAATGAATTTGAGATCTATAGCTCAAATCCTCCCATCCAAATGAAGCCTTAGGGAAAAAGAATCGCTGTGGTTATTTGTGAATGGACTTTTAGAATAAGTCATTTCTTCAAAAGTCATCTTGGAGAAGTGCAATTTATGACTTTTGAATCTCCTTTATTTTTTTTTTTTTTTTTTTTTGGATGACGGGGACTCCTTCTTCTTCGAAATGCAAGACACTGATAAACTTTTGAATCTCCTTTATGCACTTCTGCTAGATGGGCATTAAAAATGCATTTCCCCTAATGCACCAAATGATTTTTGTCCTGGGCTCAAATTCAATAATTGAACGTTTACTTTGGATTGAAAGATGGAAATCATTGCTTTTTCTAAATTTCAATGGAGCCCCTTGTCCTATCTTACACAGTTGCAAATTATAGCTAATAAGTCTAGATTCTCTACATAACTTTTTTTAATACTGTTGTGGAGTCTTGAGTTGGGATGAAAGCTTTTAATACCTGATAAGACTAAGACAATTTAAATTTTTTTAGTTTGTTGACGTTGAACTGATATATGTGCTTTTATGGTTTTTTTAATACTAAAATTGATATTGAGTTATCTTTTTTCAAATTTTGCATTATATTTAATAGGAAAGATAAAGGAGAGTTGGTTTATATGAAACCTGTGTTTTGTATTGTCATTGAAGGGGAATGGTAAACATTTTATACACTCCCAAACTGTATGTATGAGACCTGGAGGTTATACTATGTTATATTATTTCATTTTTTTTTAGAGGAATACTGTGTTATATCGTATATACGAAATAAGTTCGCAATTTATATAGAATAGAATAGAATAAGGGATAATTACAAAAACCCCACAGGGTTTGGGCTAATTATAAAAAAAATCTGGAGATGTTTTCAAAATCACAAATTACCTCATTCAGGTTTGAATTTATTTTAAATTTAAGAGGTTATTGTAATATCTTTACAAAAGTGAAGGGAATTTTTGAAATATATTTTGGTTATGAAGTTGGAAACTGAATCAAACCTCATGACGTTTTTTTTTTCTTTTCAATTTTAAGAAACTTCTCGATATTTTTGTAATTTTCTTTTTAATACAACGGTGGATAGTAGATGAAGCGACACGCATTCATATGAGATTGGATTCGGGTCAATCGCTCCGACAAACTATGTGTTTGACTTTTATTATTATGGATAATTTGGTTTCTATATTTAGTTTGAACGATAATATTATATATGTTTTAATTTAATTTAAATATTATTTGTTATTAATTTTGTTTTTAGCCTGTTAGTGGCCTTGTTTAGCTCGAAGCCCATTAGGGCTAAGGTTAGGTCCGCATATTATCATCACGTCCTCGATAGTGACCCGATTAAACCGAACACCGTTTAGCCCAAACCTCGTGTAACATCTCTAATGTTGATCCCTCTTTTTTTTTTTTTGGTAGGTAGACCGAACCTCGGGGTTTTTATGTAATTATCCCAATAGAATATGGCAAAAACTTGCGTGAGACGGAGCCGCTGATTTACACAAAAAGTTTTAAAGGGTTTTTTTTTTCGCATTTTATTTTTCTTAGGGTTTATATCCTGTTTTTTTAGGGTTTATTTTGTTTCTTGGGTTTATTTATAATTGATTTGGGTTTTTAGGATTTTTAGTTTTTTTAGGTTTATTTTTTATTTTTGGGTTTATTTTTGTTTTCCGGGTTTATCCTTCATGATTCATGTTTTTAGGGTTTATTTTTGTTTTTTTGGTTCATTATTATTTTTAAATTTATTTTCATGGTTCGTTTCTCAAGAGATGGGAGCCTTAGTCCGTCTCTGGTTTAGATCCGTGAGACCGTCTTACAAGAGACTTGTTCAACTGCCAAACAT
The DNA here is from genome assembly GCA_016081115.2 of Rehmannia glutinosa. Lineage (NCBI taxonomy): Eukaryota > Viridiplantae > Streptophyta > Magnoliopsida > Lamiales > Orobanchaceae > Rehmannia > Rehmannia glutinosa. The sequence continues at coordinate 241,196 of JABTTQ020000342.1, read as the reverse complement.
ATGCTGTGGGGATGTTTTGAAATCGTGCTAAATTATTTACGACTATTTCTGGTCTTTCTTTGACATGGCTTCGTAATATGAGCAATATAGGTAGGAGCAAAAGTTGTCATTGACAACAATAAACGAGGAGATAATGTTAATTAATTATTCAGTTGATTAATTTAATGATTTTGTTAGGATATGATTAGCCTTTCAAGATTTTCACCTCCACTGCTGTATTATTTTTCAATTAATTTCAAACCTACTCAATTTATCTAATCTGGTCTATCCTAATACAATCATGCCACGATATTTTAGTCAAATTAGTCTTTATCAGCTCTAGCTGTAATCGCACTTTGGAATTTAATATAAAACGCTGTTCCCTGAGTAATTTATCTTAAATAATACGTTAGGGAATTTTTTTATTCTTTTTAGTTGTCTCATTTAACTATTGCTTTTATTGTTCACGGAAAAAGAAAATAGCTGATGTTTTGTTTCTATATGTCAATTATTTCATTGATGGTACATGTTAATAAGACGCTTGCGCTTGTGGTTGGTTCCATGTTTTATTGCCTTTTCTTTATCGTGTTAAGCATTGGAATAGCCGGTATAATTTTATGGAACTTATTAAATCTATTCATTCAAAAGTTTCTAAAAGGTGTTTGGATGAACTTATAAGTTCTTCAAAATATCATAGATTATTTAAGAGATCTTAAGTTCTTACATTAAGATGTTTTTAGAGCTTATAATATGTTGAATTTTATTTTAAAAATAAATTGTTGAAGTGTTTGAATAAAATAAAATGACGTAGTTTATAGGATGTTAGTAATACAATTTCGTATAAAATAATCAAAATTAGAGTATGTTGTTGAAACAAGATTTTTTTGAAAAAAATTGGAATTTTCAACTTTTTATAAAACAACTTATAAGCTCATAACATTTTATTTTAGGACCTTATAAGAGTTTTTAAACTTACCAAACAAATTTAACCAATTTATAAGCTCTCAAACATCTTATAAAATATTTTGAAGAACTTATAAGCTCAACCAAACTCTTAATGTTTTGAAGAGCTTACAAGCTATCGACACCATCTTAATGTTTGAGAGCTTATAAGCTCTCTAAAATAATTGGTACAATTTTTTAAAAAATTATAAGCTCTCAAAATATGATGTTACGAGGTTATAAGCTCTTTTTGAAAAAGGTAGGGACCATATATTCAAAATAACATATTATATTATAATCTCATTTCACTTCATTTGTTTTAATTACACTAGTATTCCACCGTGCGATGCACGGTATCGACGGAGGACGTATATTAAATTACTTTTTATATATTATGTTTTGATTTTCAAATGAAGATAATATATATATATATATATATATATATATATGTGCGTGTGTATAAATAATAAAAATATTAAATAAAAAATATTGTATTAACAAATAAGGAGTAAAAACTCTCATTTATAAATAAAAGAGGAATTTAATAATACAACTATGCATTAGGAGAAAAAATAATTTATAAATTTTGGAAAACTTTTTAAATACAACATTAGTTGTTGATTTTGCACGGTCATTACTATCACTATTACAAATCAAAATTTTAAGGCCCTTTGGATTGGTTACTCGATACAAAAACATATAATCGACCGTGGCTAAAAACAAGTTTTTTCGTAAGCAACCCAACATTAGACAAAGATTGACCCGACTTTTGTTGATAGACATTGCATAAGACACCATTATTGAAATTGTCGCCGTTGAAACTTGAATGGAATTCTTGGATCGGAAAGGCGTCAATGACATTCTTGGAATAAGGACTTTATGACCAAGGTTGCCTCACAGTAAGAACTTGTCCTTCTAAAATATGGTTGCCAAGCCTCGTAACAATCAATCTGGTGCCATTGCATAATCCAAGAGAATGATCTATGTTACGTAGTAACATAACAAGTCCCAACCTTCAAATGCAACTCATGATTGGGAATTCCAACATTTAATTCCATTTAAAAATTCAGGGTGTATGAACATCATTCAAGAGATCATTTTCTATCGAATGGCACGGGAATCGAACTCGATATATTCTTCCCCTCGCATTATTCATCTCAACCATATACTCATTCACAGTTGGACTACATCAAGAGTCGAGCCAATATAGCTCTTTGTTCAAAATATGACGTGTCAACAACATTACTCCCAAACAACGGATATGTGCTTTTCACAATTCTTTGCAATTGGATCAATATAATCTTTTAGTAAAAACTCATCTAAATATCAATTGTATCACATTCACCATTTGATTGCCCAATTTTTCCATCTCCAATCTTTGCAATCCAATCCGCAAATTGTTTCAATTCTTCACAACTCTCACCGGACTCCATATTTTGCAATCTCATGTTTTTGGTCAATCTCAAAAGTACAATCTCGCCACAAATACGATGAATTTATAGTGGCATGAACGATATCTTGTCATCGCTTTAGGGATAACAGTAATATCCGACGAAAATCGCCTCCAAATACAACCTGTCTTGCCCCAAATGGGATATGTTTTCGAAACATATCAACTTCTTTCATGATGTCCTTCATAGTACTATCCAAAGCTTCAAAACAATGCTTATGCATCATTGGAGCCTCATCCCAGATTATAAGCTTTCTTGGTTATAAGTTCAAGTGAGGACTCCCTAGTTTTATATTGCAAGTTGAATTTTCTTTCGGATTGAATGGAAGTACAAACCTAGAATGTGTCCCGCCACCGCAATAGCAGAGATCTTATACCACTGGATGCCACATTCAATACGATATTTCCTTTTGATCGCAACCCAAATGGATATAAGTCTTCCATATGAATGTCTTTCCAGCTTTCTCCATATCCGTATACGAAAAAAATTCTTCCAATGTTTGAATTTACTTTTGAATCGACGATGGTATCATAAACACGACGTTGCTCATCATTTAATTTACATAGAAGCTCTTTATGTTCTTCTCTTAAACTTAATCGATCATGACACATTTCATCGTGTATTAACTTATTCCTTGAGAAATGGAAAAAAAAGCTGATCATCCGGAAATGGCATTGTTTGAAAATCACGCAAACTCTTTCCATAACCCCGCAATATCTTCTCAATTTCCACAAGGCATAACTCTTTTTATATCATCGCGTGTAAATGCAAGTCTACAATTAAAAATAAATAAATAAACCACACAATTAAATATATATATATATATATATATATATAAATATATATATATATATATTAATGGATGCATACCTTGATGTTGAAATAAATTGCGTTGATTATATAAAATATCATCGATAGATAAGTCCAACATGATTCCCAAACTACTTCGCCGGCTCATACATTCGGCGATAAAAGCGTAGCAAAAGGACTCTCATAGATTGTCTTTGATGCCCATTCGCTTGCCCAATGATCCCATCAATATATTCCTTATCATCATTTAACAATCCTAATTCATAGCAACCATCTCGAAAAGAGCGATATTGTACTCCATTAATTGAACACGAATCATCATAACATGTGGCACCACGAACTATGTTTAGAAGACATCTCACATAGTATAGATCTCCACAACCCTACGGAACAAAGAAAATGCGCCCATTGAAAAACCTTTTTTTCCTCGGTGTCCATTCTCGCAAAATCGATTTCCAAACAAATTTACGTGGAAATTCAAAGATAAGTTAATTTTCTTGCTTCCTGATATTTCTTATTAGCTTCAATCCATGCTAAAAACATGCTTTGATTAATTGTTTGTCTGTCAAGATGGTTCCAATATTATCCGAATCAGAAAAAATCACATTCTGTTCATTTGGAAGATGAAAACTTAGGCGTTCTACCGGGGGATCTCTATATTGTATTTCAAATCCAAATATTCTCCAAGCAGCTTCACACGAGGAAATATATCTACAATCGTAGTACAAATTAACCTCATCGATATTCTTTCCCAAATTATCATCATTTGAGCTCTGGTAAAATGATGCAGTTACACGATCATTTCCTTTGTTTATGTACTTGAACAAATACTTGATCGCTCTTGATTGATTACACCACTCAACATTCATATGTGCTCCATATCGAATTAATAAGTATCTATTATGAGGAACAACATATCTATTATCCAAATGAATTCCATTCTTAAGTATCGTTCTCCCATTATCTCTGCGTCCATAAATTGGATAACCATCATCATCGAGTGAAGTGACATCGACATATTTTTGGGAAAATGCTTGGAGCAACGACCATCCAACATGCACGGAGAATTTCTTCATCATCACCACATGGACCGTGAATCATAAAATCACGAACCGCAATGTAATAAAGTGGATCTTCATTTTCATTAGGTATCTCTCGGAAATGATACGGTCTATTGCATCCATTGTTGGGAATTTATCTTCTTTAGATAGGAAAAGTAATATGTGAGCATGTGGAAGACCCTTTTTGAAACTCCACAAACAGTATATAATCGTAAAAAAAAATAACATTTGTTAACTTAAATTTGTCATAATAAACATAAATATTTTTCTTAACATATAAATATTACCAATTTCAATAAAAAAAAAGGCACCGCTTGACATTCCCAAAAATCTTGTTCTTTCGAAGATCATTGATCAATCCATCTAGTTTAACTTTAAATACTCTACACACAATATCCGGACGATCTTCAAAGCTTGATCCGTTTATCGACAAATCTCACAATTTACTCAAACTTGGATTACATGTAAATGTAATAAATAAATCGGGATAACCCGCCATTTACATATAGCCATTGCATCTTGATAGTTAAATCATCATATATCTTGCCCCTCCAAAGTAAAAGATGAAGGTAATATAATTCTCTTTCCTTGAGTAGACGATCGATTTCACCACGTAACAGGGCGTCATGTAGCCCTTTATACATCTCACAAACGTAATTGTTTTTACGATGCGTTCTAATATAAGTTAACCTTGCGGACTCTATCATAGTGTATGCATCAACAACAAATTGTTGAAACAACCTTCCACTTGATAAAATTGTTGTAGGCTCAAAATCCCTTTCATGTATCCTATACGCAAAAATTCTCTTATACTCACTTTTTCCGCCCCTAGAGTTCCAACTCTTGAATCGAAAAAGGAATATCTTCTCTCAGTATCCATCTTCACCGTAGGAAATAACAGGATATTGAAGTCCAAGATATCTTGCATTCGATTCATTTATACGCTTAAGACGTCCTGTTTGTGTCTCAACTAAAATATCTCGGTCACCCATCATTTGATCAAAATCGCCGACAACTAAAGCAAAGAACTTGGATGTAGTTGGAAGATTATATCTTCTTGCATCCCTGTTAAAATCTACCAATCAATCTTAATTTGACATCGATGTGCTTTCTTGTACCATTTTGTCCTTTGCCATTCAAACGATTTGACCAAAACATTATGTCTGCATCTAACATAGACTTCAAATCGCCTATAATTTCGGCATGAAGATCATTACTATCTGGATCTTGTCTGTAAAAATAATTATTTAATTAAAAATATAATGGGTGATGGATTGCATAAATAAATGTTTAAAATAAGACTAATTTTTAAATAAATAATTTACCTAACAATTTAATGCGGTTTGCAATTTCATTTTCAATCGTAGATATATAACTGGGCAAACTTAGGAGTTGTACCATTCGATGGAAGCAAACTCCCAATCAAATGATAGTTCTCCATGAAGCTTGAAAACAGGAGGAGAACCACCTTGATTTATTTGTGAATCAATCTTCCCTCCCATTGAAGTGAAACAAAACATGTTGTTATACGAACGTATATTTTGACGGAATTTTTGCCCTTATCGGTTTTCCATATAACAATTCTTGCAATTCTTGGGGGTTGTTTTAATGTAGGAAGTTCGATTTTTCCTTGCATACAACATAAAGAATATTTGGGATTACGAGCTCTATAGTGGCGAGATGACCTCTCTCATACCAAAACATAGCACCACAAAAACTCGCGCATTTGAATGTTGGATCGCCGATATCCCAATAATCTTTAAAAGAAATAAAGAAATTTCAATTATAATGTCAATAATAATCGAATGATAATAATCAAGTTAGAAAAAGTAAATCCAATTTGTATTAAATAATTTAACGTGTAAGCATAGTGAATTCGTGATATCAATTGGCGGTAGTGAAATCATCACATCTACACCATGACACGTGTGTTGTGTGTCGAAATTTTTGTTTAAATTCTCATTGGTTACGTGATGGATGTTAGTGGACAAAAACGAAATAAAAAAATTATAGAATTAAATAATAGAATAAAAAAATCATTGCATGGAAATAACTTATTAAAAATTAATATTCAAGAAACGTTTATGAATATACAAAATCAATTCATTAAACAACATATATATTTTATAATTTAAAAGTACGTAAATCATTATAATTTGTAATCTGATTTGTCAAGAAAAAATTAATGGAGTTGAATTACAAATTATAATGGATCATTTTTAATATATATTCACTAAGAAATTACATATATATATAATTGTTAATTTCTTTAAAAATCTAATATAATAATATAGATTGTTAAAATTCAAAAATAATTAGTTTTACATTGAGATCTCGATCGACTCTCTATTTAAATCCTTTTGTTGTGTTGGACGGCCGAGTGGAAGTACTTGCAAAATTTCCATCACTTGTTAGATCAATAATCGTAGAGATATTTGTGGCTGTAAATGATGAAGTTCGCGATGAATGATTGTTATTTTCAATCCTTAATGATATATTACCTGCAAAAAAATCACAAACTTACATATCACATTAATAAATATATTAAAAAGTAATATGCACATTAATAAATCAAATTAATAAAAAAAACATACCATTTGTGATATCAGAAAAAAGAGAAATTAAAGACCGATATAACTTGCTTTTCTCAGAATTGTCATTACAACATTGTTGAAATCCAGCATTTTCTGCCAAAAAAAAGATATAAAATATAGAGAAAAAAAACAATTTGCTTATTTTTATGTATCACAAATCAAGAACAACAAATTACAACCCAAATTCTTACAGACCTAAAAAGTACAAAAAAAAAATATTTGCAATAAAAAATTAATTTCAAGGTTTTAAAATCGAACAAAATCGAGAATCACCAAAAAAATACAAATTATATTATTCTAATTTTATAATTCGATTCTTTATGAATTTCCTTTGCAAAAAAATTATATTATTCTAAATTTATAATTATTATTTCACACAATACTACGAATTTGTTTCATTATGGGACAAAGAAATGCACATATATAACTTATTTAAATAAAAAATAGCAAACAAACATTTATACAAAATATAAACCAAAAAATGGAAAATGGCCGAATTGATCTCATACAATATAGCCTGGCCCATTTTATGGAGTGAATTATCATTTCTTTTTCAAAATAACCCAACCCAGTTGGATTAACCCAATAGGAATATTGACTATGGATTTATATTTTTGGGCACAATAAATGAGCCCATTTGGCAAAACCTAAAGACACCCTACATAATAGTTCTATAAAGTTCTGATGCCCTATACGTCTCCACCCTCCAGAGAGCTCTAGAAAATTTTCAACTTTTCTCACAAGCCAAATTCTCATCTATTTTTTTGTTCAAACTTCAACCATCAAATATCACATAATCATTACTTTTTAAACTTTACGCTTCGTCAAACTCTTCTTAGATGGCTTTTTAATGGTTTAAACTTTGAAACTTCAAACTTATGTGCTGGTTTTGGAAGTTGTGTTCTGTGTCATGGTTTCCATGGCAACTCAGTTATGAAATCAAACTTTTGCTCGAGTTTTGTTTGTAAAAAAAATTACTTCTTAAACTCTTAGATCTACAAAATATATGTATATAATATCCCGATGCAAAGATCGACCGAGAATTGAAGCTCAAGGATATGTTTTTATATTTTCTTCGGATTCGGAAAAGAGTATAGAAAAACGTTCAGCTAGAGAATCGGAAGCTATTTTCAGGTATTATTTAACGATTTTAAAAAAATAGTGATTATTTTCTGAATCTTTTGGTTCGGATATCAGCACAAAGTTTGAAAAATTGCCAGATCTATACATTTTAACGTTCGATCTATATTTTTACCGATTAAATTTCACGAAAATGTTATATTGCAATGTTTTTAGGTTATAATCATATCGATTATTATGAGATACAAAATAAAAGTCCAGATCTAAAAATTTTCTTATGGAATATGGATTTTTTTATGAAAACCTTAATTTCTTTCGGATTTTTTTTTTTTTTATGTCCTGATATTAGATAGAAATCTATTTTTAAAAAAAAAAAAATCTATGGCAGTGATGTTTATTCAAGTCCTTTTATTCCGATTCTCCATCATTTTTCATTGAGTATGATTATAATCTCATTTTTTATGTGATTCGTACATGTACACAAATACATCAAAAATGGAGAAACCAAAAATCCCATTGGACGCATGATGATGAGTCACTGTAACATTCGGATAAGCACGCCACCTGTCCCCACTCTTTTTGTATATTTTTTCTTATTTTTTAGGCTCTTTTTTATTTTTACATTTTTGATATTTTATTAGCTTTTGTTTCAGGGTATGATATCTTGAAGAATCGGGCACGAGTTTTTATTAAGGCAAATTATTTCAGTTTCATTTTGTGTTCACGTTGGTTGGTGAGATGCATATTTCTTTTGCAATATTTTGAAACTTAAATTAAAATCAATAATCAGGACTACAACATGTTTTGATTATTTTTAAATCTTATTCTATTTCAAATAACTCTAAGGCACAAAATTTCAGTTTTCTCAAATTGTGACATAATTTGGATATCTTGATTTTTTGTTTTTAGTAACCAAAAAATATTTTACTATTTTATCACATCCGGCTAGTTGCATAAATTTAAAAGTTTATTCACCTTGGTATCTCACTGATAATGTTATCAAGATTGACAAAAAAACATATATTAGGAAAAAAATGAATGATAAAAAAAAAGAGGAAAAAAGAAATATTTGTAATTTAATAGAAATAAAATTCCTATTCAGGTAATAAATCGTAAATAAATAATTATTGTACTCACATAATAAATTTTACAATAGTCAATTTGGAGTACTAAATGCGAACTTTTTTTTTTCAAAGTGTTTTTCATTTTTTCATCGTAGAGACATGCATTTTTAGATTGTGGATCTATGTAGTACTAAAATAGTTAAAATGATAGATTACACTAAAACATGGTTTTTCAAATGGGGTTCATGAGCGGAGGAGGATAGTCAAAGCAATTTCTACTGCTTTATACTAACTTGAATTAATTTTCTTAGTGTGTTAACTTATAATTTAATGATGTCGTTTGATTGTATAATAATCGATTGTTTTATACAGAGAGTCTCGTCATCTCAATGGTTGAGTATAAGTTCTCTGAATTTCGTTGAAATGGTAAGTCCTTTAAATTATTTATTTAGCATATAATTCCACTTGTCAAATTTACTATTAATTATAATTTAATATAATTGCAGTCAAAAATCGTATATTTTCAATGGGTAAAATTGAATAACAATCCTTTGAATTAACTGGTAGTAAATTAATATTATGTTAATTTTAATGTTATGTCTTTAACATTGTAGATTTGAATGATATTTCTCAATTTAATATTAAGTCTACTTTTATTTATAATATTAAGTCTACTTATTTTTAAGAATTATTGAAAACAATATACTAATATACTAATTTTGCAGCCAATGGGCCATAAAATGTAGGGTTTTTTTTCCTTTTGTTTATTTATTACCCTTTTGGGCTAATATAACTTGCCCTAAATATATGTTTGGTTAATACAATATGTTAATGTGTTTTATCAAAAGCATCTTTATTTAATTCAATTGGGCCTTGTGCTGTGTATTGGAAATATCTAAATACCTCTCGGACTTTTGGTCGATATTTTTACATAATTTTAGTAAAATTACATTTTATATTATACTTTTTTAAAAAGTAGTTTAATAAGATTGTCTTTCAGTTGTTTTTAATTAAATGTCTAATGAACTGAAATTAATACCATAAACATAAATATATTTCTTTTTAAAAAAAAATATATTCTAATCAAAACTAATCACGTTCATGATTTATTTTTGTACAGGTGTGAGTAAATACCAAGATAAAAACTTTTTATCAATGCAACTTGAAGACAAAAAGGCCCAAGATAAGTTATACCATAGTTGATTTTCTTTCAACTTAATATAACATTTTTATATTGAATGCTAACTTTCACATTTTCCTCAGATAAAGAAATTTGGAGGATGAAATATTAGAGAACAGATAGAGTTACTGGTAAGCATTATACTTTTTTTACTACTTAGATCATCTTTTTTTTTTAATGTGCTTTTAAGATTTTATGATAAAGAAAAAATAATTTAACAACTAAAAATAATTTGATACTATGGTAAAATATGTACTCTATATTGCATCCAGTTCAAGAATAAGAAATTAAGAAAGACATACCTCTATATGAACCACTGTTCACCTTTTTGTTTATTAGAGATTGTGGTAGATTTTGTGATCTTCATTTTGAACGCGTGTTTAGAGGAACTGCATTTTATCCACTTATGCAAACTATTTATGATATGTTAATTTTCTAAATATTGGAAAATTTTATTCTTTAGAAGTAAACTGGACAATATAAGTATAAATCTTGTATGATTAGGATTCTGTGAGGGGGAAACTTTCTATTTCGGTTGTGTGAGTCTATATATAAACTCTTGATATAGTTAATTATGTGTTAGCATGCTGTAATTTTTTAATAACAATCATTTTATGTGCATTAAAAGCATAAATTTTTATGTGAGGACAGAAATGTAGCTATATATTAAATAATATGAAAGTATGGGCAATGCACATCTTTTTGTATTTATGGTACAATTTCTCGAGTAATGTGTTTTAAGTATGATGGGATGCTGTCAATTTTTAAATTGCTGTCATTTTATATGCATTTAATATTACAATTTGTTGTGAGAATCAAAGTCTAGTTTCATGATAAATTAATATAAAATAATGTGAAATGAGAGTGCATGTATAAAATAATAGTATTTTTAGATATTTGTGATATAATGGAATGGGGTGCTTCTTTTTTATACCAATTGTTTTAAGTGCGTTTCAGAGCATATTTTTGTGAGAATAGAAATATAGAAGAATGTGAAATGTAAGTGCTTGTGTAAAATAATAATATTTTATAGGTATATGTGATTTAACATGATGTGATATTGCTGCTATTTTTTAAATTGCACTAATATTTGTGTGAATTAAATAGCATAATTTTATGTGAGCTTCTAAATACAACAACATATTACATAGTATTAAATAATGTGAAGTGCATGTGATTATAGTCATGCGTATTATTGATTTTTTTAAAACAAAAATAGCATTTTATAACATATGATTTATGTGTTTGGATATTGTTTTGTTTTGGAGTAAAGTTTTAGTGGTTTAAATAGAAGTCAATTATGTTCATTTATTTTCCCTCAAAAAAAAAAAAAATTATGTTCATTTATTAGGAGTAAAGTTTAAGTGGTAACTCAAACTCAGCTTCTTATATATTAATTAACATTGTTTTATTGAATATTATCAATTAATGAGATTTTTTAGTAGTGATTCAATAATGATATTAATAATTGACAGTGTACATTTTTTTAACATTTCTTATTTATTAACTAAATATGATGAGGTCTTGCCTTTTTTAACACGTAACATTTTTATGTTAATTAATCAAACATCTTATTATATTAAAACGTATTAATATGTATAATAATTCAAAATTTTAAATTAATTATAATCATTTGTCTAAAATACTGTTTCAATATTAATTTTTGCTTCATTATTATTTTTGCATTCATATGAAGAAATGGTATGTATTGTTTAGTGAAATGTATTATTCTGTCAGTATGATATTTAAATATATGTCATTCTCTTAATTATAATTATTCATTAATGCAATACAAAAATTATATGATTTGTTTACAAATGATAATGTAGTGCAATCTTGATGTAAATTTTGTTTCCATAATCCATTCATGGAATTATAATGGCAATAGAAATTTAAAAAGACAGTGACATACTAAAGACAATTTTCCTAAAAAGAAACCATCAATTGGTTCAAACATACAACAACAGAATCCATAGATCAATTAAACTATATATGAAACAAAAGTACAATAACATTGAAAATAACTTCCAAAAACTACTTAGTTTCATACTTCAAAATAGATTTTTAAACAGTTCAGTCTCAAACATACAACAGAATTCAAAGATCAATCAAACTTTGTATGAAACAAAAGTACAATAACTTTGAAAATACCATCCCAAAACTACTTAGTTTCATACTTCAAAATATATTTTTAAATAGTTCAATCCTTCTCCTCCTTAACCTCAATCTTAAACTTCTTGTTCTTTGCAGTAGATGAGAACTCGTCAATGAGAGATCTCTTTAAAGTTGATTCAAGTCCAATTTCTTCTGTTATAGTTGCTTCGTTCTTTGAATTCTTTAGAGGAGTAGTAGCATCATCCTCAGATGAACATATCTGCAAATATTAAGTTAATTAAAAAATACTTAATCACACTATAAAATTACAAAACCAATTATAATAAAAGTCATACCTCTTCACCATCCTCTAGGTCTTTGGACTTCAATTTTGAAAAAATATCCGACTCTTGATTTTCTAAGGTTTGTGGACAGAATTTTGAAATAAGTGCATCATCTAAGGTGCACTTTACCACTGTGTAGACAACATTTTGAACACCAATTTGTCCAGATCGTACTTGCACTTTAAACAAAACTTTCATGTCCACCAAATCTCTAATCTCATCAGGTACTCCCTAATAAGATATATCACAGTAAATTTTTTTGATTGTTTGTATATGATAATTGTATTTATTGTTGTGTTTGGCCAAAATATTTGTAAGTTGTACCTTTTCATCAGACCTCATCCTCAAATCAAATGCTGATTTTCCTATCAACTCTTTACACTCTCTATCCCACAATAATAAAGCTGCATTTCCAGTTATATCCACCACACGAATTTTGATCTTGTACCTAGAGTTGTTTTTCAAGTCATTACATTCACACAAAGTCAAAATTTAAAAGATATTTGTATATTTTATATTTATTATACCTTATTTGTCCGACTGCGTCATAGTTATCGCAGTTCTCACAGTATAATTCTCCAACAATTTTGGTCATCTTTCTAGGACATTTGGTGCATGATATGTACCACCAGTCACAACCAGTTTCTACAGCAACTATTTTTGCATACACCCAAAAGCTTCCTGCCTGCAAATAGAAATGTTATTTAGCTAATCTTTTACATATGATAACTTTTGCATGCATCTAAATTGAATAATGAATAATTCCATACATCTTGACTGTCAATTATTTGTTCAATAGTTTTTGGAAGATTCTTTGTGCTATCAAACTCTTCTGCAATCGACCTTATTGCTGATGATAAATAGCTAACTGGAGTTGATATGCTCCCATTCAAAGTCACCCTAAAAAAAATTAAAATTGAATATTTATTGTTAATTTTTATATTTTATGTAATATAAAAATTTTGTCTATCACACCTGTCCCGGAAGTCAGATATTTCGTCTTCCTTCCCATTGATAATCATACGTGTTACATAGTAGGTGTTTGAAATACGTGTTTCGCCTTTAAACTTCTTTGCACGACACATTTGCATAATAATGATTATTGGTTCATCTGCGGCTCTTCCCAAGTAGCTCATTAGCTCATCAACAAAATCTCCCCACAAGGTACAGTTTAAGGTATTTCCCCTGAATAATGATATTAACAATAATGATATTAACAATATTTTATTTTCACTAATAGAATCAATATATAAAACTGGAAATTCCATTTTATTACTGAGGATCTTCCAAAATAATATCTATCAACTTTGTCTCGCGGCCCCCAATCTCTTTATGTTGTGGAGAATCCTTGGCAGCAAGTCTGCCAATTATATCTTGAAAAACAAAATTAATCAGTATAGTATGATTATTTTGTAAGAGCTCATAAAATGTGAGAATATTTGACAGTACCAATGAGAAATGACTCATCAACATCTTCATTACTTGTCAAAACATCAAATGCTTTGAAATCATACATCATTTTTGGAAAATTGCTGTCAAAAATTTCTGTCACTTGAGTTTTCAGAACGAAAATAAGTTTATATTTTCCCGAAGTGGTTTTGTACTTCATGTTGTTCTCAGCTAATATGAAATTTTTAACAGCATAAATGTGACTTTCCTTTAGAAGAGATTGAAATTTTTTAATTTGTTGTTTTCTCACTGTTGCATGTATCTTGTCACCCTGTTGAACAAAAAAATATATATATCAGAATAAGGACATAGGCATATGCCTAATTGAAGTAAAAAAAAAAGAACTAAAAGAAATATTCTCTTACAATTTTATCATGAAATACACATTCTAAATTGAATGTTTCAGAATTGTTGCCATAAGTTGGAACTTCGTATACACGAATCAGTCGCAGTTTCAATATCAATAACATGGGCATTTTTGAAGGATCTATATCTTTAATCAAGCTGAAAACTGGAGCCATGATTAGACTTGTGTATTTTTGCTGAATTTTGGCTTGCTATTTATAGCTGAATGTACACTATATTCAAAGTCTAGTAATTTTTAATTATTGTATTAGAGTAATGGAATATTTGTTGTCTTTTTATTCTACTAATTCCGCATCTCAAGATGTTATTAGACCAGCATGGGTGTTTTAGTGGCATAGTTTCTAAAATTTCTTATTTTCTATTTAAAGATCTTTAAAGTATATTATTTTAAATCATAATGTTCATTAACCATAGTGTTTTAGTGGGATATTTTTTAAATTTTCATATTTTTTGGCAGAGAATATTTATAATTTATTTTTTATAATTCAAGATATGTAATTAACAATTTTAATTGAAAATTATTTTAATTTGAATGCTGCAATTTTAGATTTAGTGTACATTTAAAATTCGTATTTTGCATTTTGATATTTCGAAATCTGTATTCTTAAGTGTAAAGTGAATTATCAAAATATTAAAGGCACAGTATGTGATGTTTTTCTTTGGCTTCCCAAACAACTTTATGGGTATATGCAATCAGTGCACAAAAAGCAAATATTGGTTGTATTTTAATAATTTATAAATGAGCCCCATGCGGCATGCGCGACAATCAGTAATGTGTATCATTTGTTGGTGTCAGACATTTTCAATAGTTAATATAATAACAAATGCAAATAAAATCCTTATATTTTAGTCATGAAATCGGCCATATCTAAATACCACAATGTTTCCCAAAATAGAAACCACGTTTTTGGCGGGATTTTGCCTAAAAGGAATACTATTTTGCTTTTATATAGATATAGATATAGATTACTAACATCCTATATAAGCTCTTTTATCTTATTTTATTCAAGACGTCAACCACTCATTTTGAAAATAAGATCTAGCATCTATCAAACTCTAAAAACATCTCATAAAATCTTTTAAATAGCTAAGTCAAACATTCTCTTAACATGCCAAACGATTTTTTGTTTCTATATGCTAATTTTTCCATTGATGGTACACATGTTAAAAAGACGCTCTCGTGGTTGTTCCATCTTTATTGCGTTTTTTTCTTAGAGTCGATAATAATTTCATTGAACTTAGAACAAATTATTTAGAACTAGGGTAATTTAATGTACCAAACGCGGTATAATCAATGTGTTATGGTCCTTACTCCTTATGGATGCATATATGAGGAGTTTGGTTGAGGACTATATTGGGTCAAAAACTTGGCTTACTTTCGGACTATGAAAGAACTCATTCAATAGAAATAGCAATTTTGTTTGGCTATTTTCATTTTCATGCCAACATCTTGCAAAACACACTTTATTTTTTTCTTCATACGAAAATGATATTTTTGTGTGTAGTGTTTGAATAATGTTTGTTGGGCTTAGAGAATGTGATTGTTTTTTTGAAGAAAGGTTTTTTTTTTTCTTTTTAAGCTTTTGGGGCTTTTGGTTACACTTGATTTTAATCAGAATTTAAAAATAGGGATACTAACGAGTGCTTTAAATTTCTGGTTCTATTTCTACTTTCACTTTTACGAACAAACACACTGGATTTCCTTCTTTATACAAAAATGATCTTTTCGTGTATTGTGTTTGCATAACGTTTGGTGGACTCGGAGAACGTGATTGTTCTTCGGGTTTGAAGCTTTTGAGTTTTGGGGTGATGGAGAATTTTTTTAAGATTAGTGTAAAAATCTTGGGGAGACTTTACAATTTCTAAAAAAAAAAATTATTCTTGGGTTCTAGCAAAAAAGTAGTTTTTTATGTTTGCATATATCATTTTCTCGATTTTGGTTCCTGGTTCCGCTTAATTTAATCGAACCAAAAAGTAGGGAAAAACATATTTTAGATTTATGATTTTGCTTCTCGCTTTCACTTTTACAAATAAATAAGCAAATTTATAACTTATTTACCAAATACTTTCAGTTAAATAATTCAATTTTTAGATCATATTTACAACCACTATCAACTTCTCATTTTTAACTACTTTTAATTTATGGTACAATAAATAATTTCTTCCAAAAGTAGAAGTTTTAAAATTATTTTACTCACATATAATTAAAGAAGTATTAAATTTGTCCTCACTGCTTCTACTTTGTGAAAATATCAATCATTATTATTAATAAATGATTGAATATAACTTGGACCAATGAAGGGGTCATGGTCCAGTGGGTTGGTTTGGCTGTATTTATTGAGCAAACTTTTAATACAAGCAGCAAGCTAAAAGCCAAAAATTGCAAATCCCCAAAATAATATACCATATTTTCTTTTTTTGTCCCGCCCAAACTATAAATTTGTTTTCTTATTGAGATTATTAATTATACAACAATTTACACCTATTTAATTCACTTTATTTTTAACAAGTTTTATTTTTCAAGATAGTTGGAATACTACATTATAATGATATATCACCATTTAATGCAAGAGCAAAATAGGAAAACTATGGAAAATACTATATATCCAATTACATTTATTATATTTTGTTAATTTGTGTGAATTGTTCTACTTATCTATCTTTATGGGACGGAGGAGTAAACCATAAAAATTGCAGCCAATATCCCCAAATTCGCACAAATTTAAAAAAAACCACGTATATACAATGTATCCAAAATAAATACATCGTTGATAACCGAGCGGAATTGGCAAAAGATGGGTCCATATGGAGTTGTTTGTAGGACAAATATTCATCTCACTCAACCGGGTAGGATTTCTCCGGTGAAGACCAAATAGCCTAGTCAACCGAGATGACTTTGTAACATTAGAAACGAAGCTTGGCAAGATGAGCTGGAAAGACAAATAATGACCGATATGAAACTTCAATGCCGATACACACGCCAACTATCGAGACAATGTCAAGACAAGACAACAAATAATAATTAATGTTATCAACCATTCAAGCCCATCCAAGACCATAAAAATGTCAAGTTCCCCACTATCGATGTAGGCCTAATGATTGTTATCCTAGTAATTGTACTAGTACAATAAGAACTCATTTATTGTTAGGAAATGACTTTTTGCATACTCAACAAATATTTTATAATTAATACACTTTGTTAGCAACCGACTAGAGTTTTAGCTCGGTCCTCATCTATAAAATCACCGCAAATTCTAGTTTTTAGTTTATTTCCTATTATTTTATTATTTAATCTCAATTCTAATCACACTAACCGAAACGGCCGTCAACAAATATCGTACTTTCTTTTTCAATTCTTTTTTTCAAACTTTTTCCTTCCTTTCAAAAAATAAAGAAAAGTCTGAAACAGTTGTCCTCATGGAGGTGTAGTGTGTTAAGACGCAACGGCAATTCTCGGTACCGTTGGTTACACATTGAGATTTTACTATGGGCCCACTTGGTAACAGAGTGGCCCACATAAGAAATTTAATATTCAACAGTATATTTATTGGATCTATTTTCAAAATGTTCGTCAGTGAATCCAATTGGGCTTTATAAGGGCCCAATTGGGCTCCTCCTTCGCAGTGGGCCTGTGGGCCCTGCGCGCCACGTGAAGTGGGCATTGGCAACAAATAGCCGGCTTGGGGTTAATAAAATCTACTCTAATCCCCTCCCAACCAATCAGGTTTCATCCCCCACGTGGGACTACTGATCCCACCACTCATGACATCACCTGATCACTATCCCTTTATTATATTTTGAAAAAAATAAGGTCATTATAATTTTTACAAAACGTTATAAAAATCGATTCTTTTTTGATTTATTTCAACCTAACTCTTTTGATCTGTTGTTCTGCCTTGTAAACCCTAAGCTGTCTCTGTTTCTTCTCTCAGTTTTTCTTCTCATATAGTTTCTATTTTTGGTTCATCTTCCCTACATTTCTTGTCTATTATTAGTTCCTCTTTTCTTTTCTGTTTTCTTATTACTTCATACTTTTATTTTATGATCCCATTTAATAAGTTTTCTTGATCATTAGAATAATATTCACAAAAAAAAAAAAATTTTTGAGTGGGTAAATCATGGGATCAGAATCATCTGCAAAGTACATCCATATGGTAAATTAATTCACCTCTCTCTCTATTTTTGTGATCTTGATTTATTTTTTATTTTTGGGTTTGGTTTATAGGTAAAAATTAATAGAATTTGGTTTTTGAGTATGGTTTATTTTTGGGTTGATGATGGAAAAAATAAAACAGGTACAACACCTAATAGAAGAGTGCATAGTATTCAACATGAGCAAAGAGGAATGCATGGAAGCACTCTCCAAACATGCAAATATCAAGCCAGTTATTACTTCCACAGGTACCTTTTTTTCCGGAATATTCTGTTTCATTCTCTATTTCATCTGGTGTTCCAGTACACAAAATAAACGTCACGTGCACAATTATGACACCATGTAGTACACGTTGGAAAATAAGATGAAAATAGGAAACGGAACAAACGATCCTATTTGTACCTTGATTTAGCTTAATTGAGATTCTCTATTCCATTTACACCATATATTATCGTGAACTGTGTAAAAGAAACATGTACAAATATTATGTCATCATATACATGTGGCATTTATCAACTGCGTTAAAACATAAAATGAAACACTAAATGAAATAGAGAATCTCAATTGTATTTAGCTATGGAAAATTGAGATCCTCCTATTCCACCTACCATTTCATCTTCTATTTTAACGGTAATATTACATATAAATTTATGACGTCATATTTCAATACGTTACATTTACACAGCTCATAGAACTATGTGCTGAAACACTAGATGATCTGAATTGTTGACCTTCCAATATCACCCAAAATCTTATGACACCCCACCTCCAAAAATCACAATTTTTTTTTTTAAAAAAATGCACTATTTTTAAATAGCAAATAGTTAGCAGTCCCATGCACATATATACAATCAGGCACGTGGGCATGTTGTGTAAGTATTACATGATTGGATCATTTTGTATGCATATGATGATTTAATTCGTATTATTTTGTTTATATTGATGAAAACAATTTTTTTTTTAAAAAAAAAGTGTGGAAGGAGCTAGAGAAAGAGAACAAAGAGTTTTTTGAGGCCTACACGAAGAGAAGAGAGGAAATTAGAGCATCATCATCAGAAAGGTCGGAGAGTACAAGTCAAAGAATCCCAAATATACTTTTGGATTCTTCTAATAAGAAAGATGATGACATTAATGATGATATATGATGAATCATGATATATATATGATCAAATAGTACTGTTGTTGTTGTTGTTTGAAATATATTCGATTCGGACAACGATGTTAGGGGCTTCCCCCTTGGCAAATGGCCCCCATGTTTTTGCTAGCTTTTATTTTAATTGGTTCCCATGTAGTACACATATTTATATATACTACAATATGTATTCGACCAAATTAAAGTTCTTAAGGTTTTTAGTTTTTATTGGGACAATGAAATGCGTATTTGTAAGTTTGCGGGATGGTGATGAGAAATGCGAACTTATCAAATCTTGACATGTGGCGGACACGTGGCGATTTTGGCTATGGTTGTCGTCGTGGTCGGTGGCGATGATTTGCCATGGCTTTAGATTTCCTATTTCCTAGTGTATTTTTTTTTTTGGTGAATGACACGTGTTGCTTAGATGAATATATATATATATATATATATATGTGTTGATCGATTATTTGTTGTGATTTATCTCATGAACACGTGTCATATATTTAAATAACGAAATATGAAAATAAACATGTTTGTTTTTTTTGGGTGGGTGGAATAGAATTTTAGAAGTGTGATGGATCTTTTGATTGTAATTAATGCAAGTGTGGGGGGAGGGACCATGTTATTATATGGAGTATGCATGAAAATGAAGGGGAAAATGTATTGTTGTGCTAGTTGTAATACATATGCATAGCATTCTTTCATATATTGGAAAAGAGAATGGAATAGGAAATTTGGACTAAATAACTTGAGTAGCATGTAATATTATTATTTTATTGGATAACAGAATAAGATAGTTTTGGTGAGTGTGGTCTCAGCATAATTATATATTAAATGGATCATCTCTCAAATAATTTAACCTTTTGGATGAGATTATGATGAATTTGAATTAGAGTAATTAAACATTAAATGACTCATATATTTAATAACTTACGTTTTTGGGAACAACTGTTTGCATGTGATGGGCCTTTTTGATAAGGTGGCCATTCAACAAGGGAAGAAGAGTTACTAGAGAATGACGATTTACATTAGGACGTTATTAAAAGGGAAAAAAAGAGTAATTAACATTGGGAGTAGCTATTGCTCAAACTCCACCATGTTAGGTAACTCGACTGTTACCTTATAAATACATGCATCCGCTCTTAGGCTTTTGTTCATATTGTAGATTTGAGGGAGAAGATCATGAAAATGGTTGTTACTTTTCAATTGAATTCCTCTGTTGCAATTAGTGTTTCATCTTCTAGTTTAATGGTATCAACACATGACATGTGTACATGATGACGTTATTTTTGTACACGTAATATTTACATAATTCATAAAGTATAAGATGAAACATAAAATGAAATAGGAAATTTTGATTGGTTACTTTTGATTGGAAAAGAATATGAAAAGTCAAAATAATGCAAACACTAAAACACACACTTACACCCATACAGAGAGAGAGGGTGGGGAATATGATCTACTTTGTACATTTACAACTTTTTGTTCCCCAAAATAGATCTTAACATCAAAAGCGCTTTGAGATATTTTTCTTTTTCTCTTTTTTTTTTTTTTTTTTTTTTTTTGGAAAAAAATAGAGACCTCAATTTCTATTTCATATTCCTATTTCACTTCATCATATTCTACTTTGTTGAATGAATGACATGTATTTTTAGATAAATATGTGCCATTAATTATTTGAATGAATATACAAACGTTGTTCATCCTGACAATGGAATAGGAAGTGAAATAATTAAGAAAAGGGGTATATATATGAAATCTGATTCCAAAAAAATGACCTTTAATGTTTCTACTAACTCTCTAAAATCAAATTAAATTTTGAATCATTTATAGGACCAATTTAAACGACATCGAGATGAAATCTTCTATTCCAAAAGGGTGTTTCATCTTCTATTCCACCGAATGGATAATAAGGTCACGAGTATTAAAATTATAATCATCTCAGGCGGTGTAGGAGATAAAATACTTGTTTGGAACAAAACTTCCATCCCGTCTATCCCCGAATAGATAGAAGTCATAGAAGTAAGGATCAACATTGTCTTTCTAGTGGTTGAGACATGTGTTGTAAAAGCGTGAATGACCCGTATTCGATCTCATACGAAACAGTATGTGTCCCCCCCCAAATTCCCCATCAGTACTAAAAAAAGTCATAGAAGTATCTTTCAAACCTAATTTTCAGGTTTAACATCTAAAAGTTAGCTATGTTGTACACGCCAAAATCATCCCTCTTATGCTTGGTCATAATGAAATGAGTCATATGTTTCGAAACTAGACGAACAGCTTTCGGAAATTTTGGAATCAAATATGTCAATATCAACGTTGATTAATTAATCATTGCTTTGAGCATCTCGATCGGATCCAATACTGTTTATAAATTGTGATTTATTATTTAGATTCGGTTACAAATGGAACTTTTGAATGTACTTGTTATGGTTTTATTAATTTCTTTAGTAGTAGTTTCCTCAACAAAAATAAAATATAAAATTCTTTAGTAGTAGATAGTAGTAAATCATTTCACAACTGTAACTATACATTAATATGTTATGCTCAACGAAGTGGTTCGGATCATGTATTTTGTCATAACCAAAGACGGAGCCAAGGGAGCCTCAACTTCAATTTTTTTATAATTAATATAGATTTATATATAAAATTATTAAATGTTAAAAGTTCGCCCCTAACTTTCTTAAATATATCTCCTTATGTACTAGTTTTAAGAAAATTAAAGCTTGTCTCCCTAATCTTCATTTTCTGGTGAACCTTTTTGAAATTGATTCTTGAATAAAGCTATCAGAAACCTTAAATCTTGTCTTCAAATATAGTTGTCGTGTAATTTGTGACAAGGACTTATCGTGCAAAATCCACCAAAAACATGAAGAAACAGGACACTGCCTTTCTTGAACATATTAATGTAAGGTGATTAGGTGAACATGATATGTTCCTCTATGCTTCCTAGATAAATATCTTACGTAGTTTTTCACTTCTACAACGCTAATTAAATATCAATTCAGAAAATTCCTCAAAAAAAAAAAAAAATCAATTCCGAAAAGGCATAAATGCGCTGGAGAATATCGGAGAATGGCCCAAAATAAAAAATGGGCCAGTGATCACCAGTAATCCACATTCCACGAAGCCCTTAGTTCAGCTAACCCGAGCAGAAATATCCACATTGGTTGGCCCATTATTCAAGTTATCAACTGGAAACACGACTTTAACTGAAATCGGAGAATACTGGAGAGTAACACCATTCACCGAATTCTCGTCTCTTTTATTTCTCTTCCATTTTACATTTCTTCTCCATCATATTTATCACCAGGGTTTAGAGCTCAGTGTCTGCAAATCTCTAAACCCTAACGCCATGAATACTCTGAATCCCACCACTGTTAATCCCACCCGTTGTCACCTGCCGCTCAATCCCCACCGTACACGTTTCTCCAAACCCTTCTCTCCCATTTCCTTGAGATTCCCACCTCCACCTCTTCCCCGCTTATCTCTCTCCCCCGTCAAAGCTTCTTTCCAGAACCCTAATAAACCCCTTAAGCTATTCAAATGTCAAGTTACCGATCAAAACACCACCCCTGCAGTTTCGTTTATTCCACTTTTGGCCCCTCTGAAAGCCACCCTCGTCACCACCGTCACCGCCGCGGCGCTTCTATTTTCTGGATTTTGTTTTTCTTTTAAGCCCTCCATTGCTGCGCCAATTTCACCCCCTCCCACTGTTGAAACCGCCGAGAAGGATTTCGTTGTGGATGGGGAGAGGGAAAAGTTTCTCGAAGAACACTTGGTTTCAAACCCTAGCGATATCGATGGACTCAAGAGCTTGATGGAGACCAAGATAAAGAGCAGAAAGATTCCCGAAGCTATTGAGATCATCGATAAGTTAATGGAACTTGAGCCAGAGGAAGTTGAGTGGCCGTTGATGAGAGCCCATTTGTATGCTCATCACGGGGAGTTTGAGTTAGCGAGAAATGGATTCGATGAGCTGCTAAAGAAGGACCCGTTCCGTGTGGAGGCATATCACGGGCTGGTGACTGTGGCATCGCAAGAGGAATCGAGCGAGGAGTTGGGGAATATTGAGAAAAGAGTTGAGGAGGCAATGAGATTGTGCAAGAAGGAGAATAAGAAGAGTGATTTGAGGGATTTTAAGCTTTTGCTTGCGCAAATTAAGGTGCTTGAGAGTAGGTATGATGAGGCATTGAAGGTTTATCAAGAATTGGTAAAGGAGGAGCCGAGGGATTTTAGGCCGTATTTATGTCAGGGCATAATTTATACTTTGTTGAGGAAAAACAGTGAGGCTGAAAAGAATTTTGAGAAGTATAGGAGATTGGTTCCTAAGGGGCACCCTTATGCCAGCTATTTTGATGATAATATGCTTGCTACTAAAATTTTCGCGCAGAAGGTGGAGAATGAGAGAGCTATGGCGAAGAGTTAGGGAACTGATGCCGGTTTTCCTTGCTGCAGGACAATAATTGCCGATGAACTGTTTTCGTAGGTTTGTGTTCGGTTTTTTTTGCTGATGTTTACTCATGTTTATGATTTCTGCATTGTAGTATATATCGGATGAATTATAGGGGAGAAGTTTAGTGGCTTAGAAGTTTAACATTGCTTTTGCTATCGTTAGATTATTTAAAATGTTTGATCCATTGAGTGAAGGGAATTATCATTGCATTAGCGATTATGCTCTGTTATCCACTTAAAGAATTATAAATGATAAAATAAAATCGAATCAACATGGCGTCATAGACTTATAGTTATGTTTGGTAATCAACTTCAATTTGGAATACCAATTGTTGTACATCTGGGTGTGCTGTAAGTCTGTAACATAATTCCTGTTGTGTTATATATATATATATATATATATGTATATTTAAGAGACTTGTTTTGCTTGCATTTTCCAGTCAGCTGAAATTGAAACTCCTAATCTGTGATGTAATTAGGCAGATCAGTATGGACTCTTACTACTTGATTTGGACCATGCTATGTTCTGTCTTATAATTTAAATGTTTTGGCTTATTTTGTAAATGTCAAATGCATAAAACTTAAATGTTTGATACAACTTAATGAAATTGGTTGTAAATAATAAAACCTGTTTCTGGTGTAAGGGATAAGATGATAGAATGCGTTGTGCAACTTAAGTCAAATAAAAGACACTAAATTGCAAATTTTTGAAGTGACTTGGAATTTGGAAAAGACTGTCTTAATGTTGTTGAATCCCTTGCTTCTTGGTATTTCCAATGAATGCTATTTGGTAAGTGTCATATTAATGCTTCAATATGCAAAGTATACTAACTTATTTGTTAATTTCATTCATTGTACTAATATTCAATGGGTCATCATTTAAGTTATAATTGCTAATTGAAGCTGGGTATGGTATAGTCCTAGTGATGATATATTTACTTTGTTTTAATACCATAAGTTGTTAGGTTTAGTGAAAAAGATGTGAGAGTCCATTGTATAGTAAAAAAGAAATGGTTGTGTCCCATTGAAAACTAAGATGCACTAGCTAGCCGGACAATATGTTATAGCTATAATGGCCCTGCCCTCTGTTAAGGAAGTAACTTGAGAATTTGTAAGCCTCCTCGGATGTGGCTTTAGATCTGATGATAAAAATAAACAACTCATACTGCAAGAGATTAGAGAATGACATATTCGAAATGACGTTAGCTTTATCACTATTTCACTCAAACAAAATAAATTTTTTTGATTTCATTTAACAATTGAAAAATAATATCTGTTCTTCAAGCTTTCATATGCCTAATTTGTGGTCATTAATAGGAAAATTTCTGCCTAACAATGATGCTGAGTCGTGAACCCAATGCACTTGCAGGTGTTCTATGAAATAACTGCTTCGTTGTGACCAATTAAGTGAATAGTTGGATAAGTATACTTCAGCTTTGAACTTTTAATGACAGGTGTTAGATATTTTTGTTTGTGAATTATCAACCCTTTCTAACTCACATTTGGCTCAAATATTTCTTTGAATAGATTCCTATTCAAGCTATGAAAGATGTTAAACATGAATCTGCTTGAGATTGCACGAGTTTTTCGATTGCATGAACTTCATGTAGTCTAATTTGTAATATGCTAATTTAAATTTTGTGAGAGTGAAAGAGGAACACTTAAAAAGCATGAAATATAGGGTAAATATTTTTGTGTGAATTGGTAATGATGAATATTTTACACGTACATTTTGGTGTTAGTTCAAATTTATGACATTTTTTCCCTTTTTTTTTTTTTCTCATGTACCTATTGAAAGGTTGATGTTTTATATTTTAAGACATCTAGACACAGTTTTTGTAGGTTTCCTGCATTCTTAATCTGATCTCTGGTATCAAGACTCTCCTATAGATCTTCTTCTGTAGTTGTTAGCATGGCATTATATTTTTTAGTCAGCTCGTTCTTTTACTCGAAAATCATGCAATAATTCTTGCGTGTAATTTGTTACCCATCAAGATATGCACAAATGAGCATATAGCGAGGACCAGACGAAATGGCAAAACACACTCGTACATATGCATGTGAATGTGGATGCGTGTTGATTATGCCAATTATCTAACTTCTGAATATGTAAATCCTAATTTTAATATGTTTTCTCGTTCCTAGTTTTGGTGCTTCAGTGGGGCGATATAGTTAGTATTTGTGGACCACTAGCTTGTAGCTCAAGTGGTATCACTCACCCTATATAAGGGTATTAACCAGGGTTCGGACCAGTATCTCTTGGTTTATTTGAAATTTATCACATCCCTCCAACCAAGTACTCCCAACTTATTTAAAAAAATAGTTAGTATGTGTTGTACTAAATTAGTGAGTTCTGCAGAACATTTCTTATCTTGGTTGTACCAGTAGAAATTTTGTTGCTTGCATGATTTCTACAAGAATTTGCTCACTTTCTGTTGGTTTTTATACTTTTTCTCATTCAATGTTTCTGAATGTTTTGTTAATAGAAGCAAGAGCTAATGTGATTTAAGCAACTAGCTTGAGATGATAATGTTGTACAGATCAAATCATGAATGGTGTTTCTGTTTTTTTTGTTATCATGTATGTAAAGATTCCATTCCTAGCATATATAACATTTAATCACTTTATTTCTGCATTGAAGGTTTGAGATATGAGCTCTGTTTGATTCCAAATCTTTGGCTTTTTTAAGTCCTGTCATTGCCAAAATGTTTGTTTAGAATTGAGATAATTGCAATAAATCCTCCAAAATTTTCATGTTTTTTCTACCAAACTTTTATTCATTTCAAGTTACCTTTGAACTATGTAATTTTTTGCACTTTGCCATGTATGTATAGGTTTACCCTAGAATTTTGTTTTTCTTGGAAAATGGAAATAGTCCAATACCACCATATTGGACCCCCCATTCTTCTGTATTAAAAAAAATGTTTCCTTAAATTCATTAATTTCATGAATAAATGTAGGCTCTGAGACCATTTTATAGGACACAAAACAAAATAACCCTAACGTTAAATACATTGGTAAATTTGGAAATTATAGGTATTTATAGGGCTAAGTAGAACAATTCAAAGTTAAGTGGGCAAATTAAAAAAAAAAAAGTTGGGGGACTAAATTAAAATTACCTCTTTAGAATTTTAAGGCCACATTTGAATGGAATGATTTGTATTTGAGGGATAATTTCGAGATGATTCTATGTAAGATGAATTTAAAAAAATTCACCGCAATGATTGGAGTTGACCTCTTGAGTCAAAAACTCTAATAATTTTAATTTGTTGTTATCTTGTTATTTTGCCAAGTTTCTAGAACAAAAATAAACTAATTATTTGCGGGCCCAATTACATGATTTTGGAGACTTAGTCGGATGTTTTGGGAGTTGAGAGATAGTGGAGATTGTGTCCTACTTTCAAGGAACCAACATCTCTCAATCTCCCACTAACCCCTTAACTTGAAAGTTGGTTGTGTGGCCTATTTTGTAGGGATGCGGCCATTCTATAAAAGGGCAAGGAGACCGCACAAAGCAAGGCACGGATTCCGGAGCATAAGATTTGAGTTTTCACAAAAAGAGTCCAAGTTTTTCACAAGAAGAGGAGAGGTGCTAAGTGTGTTCGTTAGGTGTTGACGCCACCTTTCTTAACACCTCTTGAAAGTTAAATCTTCTTGGTAGTTTTGAGAGACAATCAGATGCCTGGATAGGTTATAATTGTTCTCTTATGTTTACGGTAGAAGGTTGAGTTGAGAGATCAAGACAATATAGAAAGTCTTGGTCTTGTTCTTTATTTTGTGTAATCAACATTCTACTTCATTGTTTTTGCCTTAGTGGCGCGCCGCACAAGTATTTTTATACTTGTGCAAATTTTTATTCCCCGTGTTCAATCTCATTTTATGCTTTGGTTATTTTTCTTAATTGATAAAATAAACAAAGAATCAAAAATACAAGTTTCCATTGGGTGACACCTAGAGGTGTTGTCAACACTCTGCACAACACTCATCGCAAAACTTAAGAATTCGACCAATTCTAATAATTGGTATCGAGCCTACACTTGATACTACTAAGTGGGATCCTGTTTGTTTTTGCAGTGTTTGTTGATGGATGGTCAAAGAATTTCGATGGTTCGTCCCCCGCCTCGATGGAACGAACTACTCCTATTGGAAAGTTAAGATGAGGGCCTACATAAAGTCGATTGATGAGCGCGCATGGAGGAATATCCTGGTTGGATGGACTCTCCAAGAATCATAGATGCTTGATGGTGATTCTGCTCAAAAAAGAGATAGATGACGAATGAATGATGAGATTCAATTGGCGCTTTCAATTCCAAAGCATTGAACGCCATTTTTAGTCTTTGTGGATATGACTCTCTTCAAAGTAATCTCAAACTCAGTAACTTAGCGAAAGATGCATGGGATGCTCTGCTGCATTGCATTGTGAATGTACACAGGTGTTCATAGAACCAAATTGAGACTCCTTGCAACTCAATTTGAACATCTACGAATGGAGGAAGATGAAACCATTTCATCTTACAATGCTAGAATTTGTGAGATTGCTAATGAAGCACGTGCTCTTGGAGATCCAATCGAAGAAAGACTCGTACCTAAAGTCATGAGATCACTTCCTAAGAGATTTAATGTCAAAATCTACACCATTGAGGAAACCAAGAACACGGAGACTCTACGTCTTGATGAACTAACGGGTATTTTGCGGACTTTTGAGTGAACTTGGCTCAACAGGAGAATATGAGACGAGAGGAAAAGTAAAAAGCATAGCTTTTCGCAGTCGGGGAGGAAGCTACAGGTGATGCCTAAAGTGATGCCAACACTGTAATGGAACACTCCATCAAGGAAATGGAAGATTGAACTTGGTGAAGAAACCATTGCGGTGTTGACAAGAAGGTTCAACAATGTATTCAAAAATTAAACAAGGGCAAAGATTCCAAAACTCCTTTCAACAACGAGAGATTGGCCGAAGAACCCACGTTAATCTTTGGAACTCCTACTCCCATGAAGAAGTATGATCGGACCTTTGAGAATCCATTCTTTAAACCAAAAGAAATGGATAGAATCCAATGTCGAGCATGTAAGGGGTTTGGTCACTATGCCAACCTACAGTGCGCCAACACACTTAGGAACGTGGTATGAACGTATGTGTTTCCTGAAGTGATGATGACACGATCTTTGAAAAGGTGGAGGAAGAGAGCTCAATCAAGGCTTGTTTACTATGTGCGAAAGTGTGCATCGAGTGCGAAGTTCCGGAAGTGTCGTATCACCCGATACAACACCGACGAGACCTCGAGAATCAAGAAGATCGTACTACTTGTTTGGATCGTCTCATACTTTGTTGGAGCAGACATTTGTCCTCAAGCTCTTTGATTTTGATAATCAAGATCACGATTTGATTATTAAAAACAAAGAACTTATTGGAAGTTTGTCCCAAATAAAACTTGAAAATGACGTTTTCCTCAAAGAAAATGAAGATTTAAAAGCTCCGAGTCTCAAAATTGGAAGTTCTTTTGACTAAGAAGGATAAAGAACTTGATCAAGCAAAAACCGAACTTTGTAATCTTGAGAAAATGGTGAGTCAGTTTGATTCTAGCTCTATTGTGGTTGATGAAATTATGAAAACAAATAGATTTGACAAAAGTGGTTTGGGCTTCAAGCCTCGATAAACATGCAAAGCAAAAATTGACTGATTCTCGTGAATATGTTGGACTCAAAATTCTTCCAAACGTCATTTTGTTTGTCATTATTGTCTAACTCCTGGCACACTAGACCTTTTTTGTAAAGAACTCAAAAATGATAAAAAAAAAAGGTCAAGTGTGGTCCAAGTGACACGACACACACAAAGACGACACCTCAAGAAAAATGATAAATTTTTCCAAAGAACTCTTCCGGGTGAGTGAGACTGATGATGTTGAAAGCCATTCTTGTCTTGTTGTTTACACTTCTCTCAAGTCCAATGTTGAAGGCACTTGGTATTTCGATAGTGGTCGCTCACGCCACATGGCGGTACCAAGTCACATTTAACTAATTATGAAGTGTGGAATGGAGGAAGAGTGAAGTTTGGTGGTGGTGCTAAGGAATTATAATTGGTAAAGGAACTCAATGTCAAAGGTTTTCTTAAACTCAAGAATGTTTTTCATGTTGATGGCTTACTTGCTAATTTAATTAGTATAAGTCAATTGTGCGATAATGATTTGCATGTTAAGTTTGATAAAGACTCTTGTTCGTCTTTGATAGCAATGATACGTGTGTAATGACCGGTACTAGATCTACCGATAATTGCTATTTGATTGGAAAAGATGAAACATGTCATCATGTCGATTTTGATGAAAACATTCTTTGGCACCAAAAACTTGGACACGTCAATTTTCGAAATTTGAAAAAATTGATCGATCTTGAAGCGATTAGGGGTATTCCCAAACTTACCTTCAATGGTAAAGTTACTCATGTTTGTGAACCTTGTCGAAAAGGTAAACAAATCAAGTGTCTCACCAGGTGAGACAACACTTCAATACCACACACGCTTTGAGCTCATTCATATGGATTTGATGGGTCCGAGTTGAGGTTGATAGTTTAGGAGGAAGAAATACACTTATGTGTGTGTTGATGATTTTTCGAGATTTGCTTGGGTTGAATTTTTGAAAGAAAAATCGAAACCTTTGAGGCTTTTAAGAGACTTTACACTAGAATTTGTAACATGCACGATTCAAGTATTGCAAGGATTAGTTCGATCATGGGAAAGAATTTGAGAACATTTCATTTTCAAATTTTTGTGAAAAGAAAGGAATTTTCCATGAATTTTCGGCTCCCATAACACCCCAACAAAATGGGATGGCCGAAAGAAAGAATGTAACCTTGCAAGAGATGGCCCGAGTAATGTTGTGCTCGAAAAATATTTCAAAAGATTTTGGGCAAGCTTTGAATACTTGCATGTCACATTTCTAACCGTGTGTACTTGAGACCGGACTCTACTATGACTTCATATGAAATTTTAAATGGAAAGAAGCTTAATCTCAAGTATTTCCATGTGTTTGGGTGTCTCATATATCTTGAATGACAGGGAGAATTTGGGAAAGTTTGATCCTAAAAGTGACAAAGGCATGTTTCTTGGTTATTCTAAAAATAGCCATGCTTATTGGATTTACAATATTCGAACTAGAACAATTCAAGAAACTGTTAATGCCGTTTTTGATGATTTGTCAATTTTAGGAAATAAGTCGGATGATGAGAACATTGTTTGATGTGATTGACTCTATTATTCTCGCAAAAACTGCGTCTTTGTTTGTGATTCTCGTGGTGTTACCGGAGGTGAGACCACACCCCAACCAACACACTCGTGGCTTTGGATACAACAACAACAAGAAAGCTCCGAAAGTGAAGTCAACTCGATCGAATCTCGTTCGTGCAAAGAGATCCTCCAGGAAGATCCGGAAAGACCATCCAACCACTCAAGTCATTGGAGAAGTGTCCGATAATATCGGAAACAAGGAGAAAGGAAAGATCGAACTACGGGGATATGGTGAGACCTTCCTTTTTCTCTTCTACATGTTTGATGGTAAGTCTTTGCTGTTTTGTGTCAAACATTGAGCCCAAGAACGTTAATGAAGCTCTTAAGGATGAATTCTGGATTAATGCCATGCATGAGGAGTTGAACCAATTCATTAGAAATGATGTTTGGGACTTGGTTCCACGTCCTGACAATGTTAATGTCATAGGCACTAAATGGATTTTCAAGAATAAAAGTGATGAACATGGCAACATTGTAAGGAACAAAGCTAGACTAGTTGCACAGGGTTACACACAAGTAGAAGGTGTTGATTACGATGAAACGTTCGCACCTGTTGCTCGTCTTGAGTCTATTCGATTATTATTGTGTGTTGCTTGCTCTCTTGATCTTAAGTTGTACCAAATGGATGTCAAAAGTGCTTTTCTTAATGGCGTTTTAAATGAAGAAGTGTACGTAGAACAGCCAAAAGGATTTCAAGATCCACACAAACCTAATTTCGTTTTTAAACTTAAAAAGGCGTTGTATGGATTAAAACAAGCCCCTAGGGCTTGGTATGAAAGATTGGCAGATTTCTTAGTACAATTTGGTTTTAAAAGAGCGGTGTTGATAAAACCTTGATCATTAAGAAAGATAGGCACCATATGACTATAGCTCAAGTCTATGTGGATGATATAGTGTTTGGTTCTACTTGTGATTCTTTACGTGATGATTTTGTGAACTCTATGTCTTCCACTTTTGAAATGAGCTTGGTTGGGGAACTTAATTTCTTTCTAGGTTTACAAATTAGACAACTACCTGATGGTATTTTTGTCTCACAATGTAAATATGCAAAAAACCTGGTTAAGAAATTTGGTCTTGATAACAAAGAAGCACATGAGAACACCCATGAACAATGGTCAAAAAGTCATGCGGGGATGAAGTGTCTGAAGGTGTTGACAACACCTTATACAGAGCATGATAGAGAGCCTACTTTACCTCACCGCTAGTCGGCCGGATCTTATGTTTAGTGTTTGTGTGTGTGCCCTACATGCAATCGACCCTAAAATCACTCATTTGAATGATGTTAAACGAATAATCAAATATGTGAGTGGATCTGTGATTTAGGGCTATGGTACACTAAAGACACTAACACAAATTTGGTGGGGTTTAGTGATTGGTGGTGATGACTTAGAGGATAGGAAGAGTACCTCCGGTGGATGTTTTTATCCGGGGAACAATCTTGTGTCGTAGTATAGTTGAAAGCGAGTTGTGTTTCTCTTTCTACTGCCGAGTCCGAGTATGTGGCACTGGTTCATGTTGTGCCCATCTTCGAAATCTCTCGGTCTTTGTGTCTTTGAACAAAGTGAAGTGTGGTCCGAGGTGTGACGACACTTATCGTAACACCTATTTCTTTTATTTTCTTTTGTTTTTCTTTTTTTTTAGGTTTTAGGCATGGTGCATAATATCTTCGGGGTTTTCAAATTAGGTGTGCCATCCGTGAAACCTCTTGATTGGATTCGAGTTATTCTTGTGGCCAAAAATCGGATTGAATACACTACAAATACTTGCACATTTTCTTCCTTATATTTGTACATTTTTAGCTCCTCTGTTTTGAAGTTTGTTACTAAGTAGTTGAGGGGTCTTTCATCTCTTGTATGATCATGCCCCATGCGAAAATTGTAAGGTTTTTCAAACATGAGCTTAGCTCACGTGATTATAGTCATTAAAGTAGTTGAGGAATCTTTCACATTTAAATGATCATGTTCCATGTGAAACAATGACTTGTTAATTAAGAGCTTATGTGTACTTAAAAAAAAATGGGAGAAAAATACACAAGCAGTGTATATGGAAAAAAATACACACAAACGTGTATACATTGATTGTGGTTTGAATTTGTGCAAGGAAAAATCATTAAAAGATCGATGTATGGCCATGAAAATTGTTTTGATGAAAACGGGAAGTGTTTAGCCGGATGTGGCCAACACCTTCTATGAACACCTTGTGGTATTTTTTTCACTCTCGTGTGCCTGATCGCATTTTTTCTTTTTCTTTCTTTTCGTTTTTTTTTTCATTTATTTTAGGCATAATCGGAGTTGATTAAGTGGATTTGTCCCTATAAATTGATTTTCGGTGGTTACGTGGCGTGGTTATTTTTTTCTCTCCATTATCCTAAATTTTAGGGGCTTAATGTTAGTGAGTTGAATTGAGGGGAGTTACATATCGGAATTTGAGATAAATATATGCACTTAGTGGGTAGTTATTTCTCGGTCTTTATATTGCTTATAAATACTATGATTTATTTCAAGTGTTTGTAACATCTTTTTTCCCATTTTCGATCCTCTTTATTTCCCTACAAAGTTGGTGATTTTCAATGGAGGATGAAAATATTGCCAACATTTTGCCCATTTAAAAATAACCCACCACCTCTTTCATCATCATTAAACCCAACACAAACACCCATTCCATCATCTTCTCACAACCCGTCACCTACCACCCAAAATCCACCATCATCTACCTCTTCACCACCCACAAAATCCACTTTGCCATGGAGTACGATCCATCCGATATTAGAAGTGAGTGGGCGAGAGCTCACAAGCCACCTTCTTCGAGTGTTCCGAGAAAGTGACCGCACTTTGAAGAAAAAAGCAGGACGAAAACCCTAAGACGACCGAATCCGCCGTGCCTTCGGCGGATTGTCCCTATAATCACCGAAATCGATGTTCGGGCGTCCAACTTCTAGACACAAAGAAAATCCGGATCTTGATGACCCACCGGATTTGGAAAGCATCAAACAAACATTCGGTCCTTTAGGCACTCCATTCACAAAAAGATCTCGTCGACTTCAACGAAAACCCCTGTTATGGAATTCGCACGACCCAAGAAAATATCTCGAGGCTCGGGTAATGTTGGGTCATCTTCTTCTTCAAAATTCTCAAAAATTCCTTCTCCCGCTCCTTCTAATGTTGAAAAAGAAAGTCCTATTGTTGACCCTATGACCGGAAAAGTGTTGAGGAGAAGACAACTCTCACAAACCAGTCCGAAGAAATTGGGGGTGAGGGTGACGAGTCCATCTGCTCTCGCTAATGTGTGCGGAGGTGTGTCTCCAAACTAATGCCAACACCCGTGCAACACCGAAGAACAAGGAAGTTTTCGGAAAATGTTGGTTTGGATGATCTTTGAAGAGAGTAGTGATGCCTCCGATTCTCGAGTCGGAGTATGAGAGAGAAGAAGTAAGTGATGAAGATGAGAGCACGGAAGAAGGGGGCCATAGAAACAGAGGGTTGAGGAAGATGATCCGAAAATGCACATCCCTATTCTTTGAACTAAGGTCTAAAAGGGTTCTTGATCGAAATGTGTCCGGAGGTGTTGCCACACCTCACACAAAGACAACATGAAAATGTGGAAGAAATAGATGAGGAGATGGTCTGAGAATTTGCCCAAGCTCGGGCAAGTGATTCTGATATCGAGATAAGTAATCCACACTCCTCTCAATTTCTTTCCATTAAAGCTAGTGAAATTTGGGAAGTTGTCATCAAAAAGGATATCATTCAAAAAAACCTCTTAATCTTGATGATTTTTCCAAATATAACCTGGTTCAATTTCGGAAGATCGACATTTTCTCGCAAACTACCATGCATGCTAAACCGTTTGTTGATGGTATTGTTCGAGAATTTTATTCAAACATTTTAAAGAATACCTTCAACAAACACTGGCAAAATTTGGAAAAGTTTACCTACGGGAAAACTTTATAACTTCACACCTTCAATCATTAACAACCACCTTGGTTTGCCTAATGATGAAGGAGAATTAATTTTTGAAAATGAGGATGAAGTTATAAAGGTGCTCACCGAAATGTTTTGAAAAATTGGCCAAAAGCTCCGATTAAGTTGTACTCTTCACACTTAACTTCTAAATATGTTGTTCTTCACAAAGTGGCCATAGCTAACCGGATTCCTACCTCGAATAATTTTATGTGACTAAAGCCCAAGGACATTTTATTTTTAAACTTTGTAGAGGAGTCCATATAAATTTTGGTGAGCATGTTTTCTCCTTAATTTCCCATTTTCTTTGAGAAGAAAAACACATATGGTAGTTTAATATTTCCTTCCCTCATCTTCTCTGTTCAAAGCCCAAGGAATACCACTCAAAGATCACGAATCATTCACCTCTCGAGCCTTCTTCTATTCCCATCAAAACTGATTTACTTGAGGGACCCCATATGCATGACCTTCTTATAGGTGTGGAGAGAGGTGTTACCACACCTCCCGGCACACCTCGTGCCTCCCAAAGAATTTATCCCCTGTTCCACTTCACCTTCTTGAACTCGAGTTACAAAATGCCATTGCACGATTGAAATATTTACTCGTATTCGGGATGAAACGAGTAAGTTAATTTACGCCCAAAAAGGGAGACACTGCACAAAAACAAGCGAGGTTGGAACGGGAACCAAGTGCTAGGGTTGAGGATCAAGGGGAGAAGAGGAAGAAGTAGAGTGCAGTGCGGGCAGTGAGTACAGGTGCGGATTGCTGAAATCAAAGTCTTCTTGATCAAGGTGTCAATGAGGTGTTGCCCATATCTGCAACAACACCTCAATCAATCCAGATCATTCCCCCGTATTCGAAGACATGTTTGGTGGATGTTTGATGTTTTGTTTTGGGATGCTTTTAGGATAATTGTACTCGATAACTCGATTTCTTATCTTGGTTCTTTTTTTTTCTTTGTTTTTTTTCCTGGATGATTATGTGTGTTTTAGGGGAGCATGTATTTGAACGGATTTTTGGTTGATTCCTCCTATGATTACTTGCGTATTTCTACTTCTCTTATTCTTAGTCCGGTGCTTTCCAGCTTATTATTATGATGAGTTTTAGGGAGTAGTTCTTATCTTGGTTCGCTATTTGTGATTACTTTGGATGGGTTGTTTTTATTCCTGGGATATGTTTGTCCGGTCGTTATTTAGACATTATTTTGTCTAAGGTTTTTGTGCGGGTTTTGTTCGTTGAAATTGGCAAAAAGAGGAGATTGTTAGAGTTGACCTCGAGTCAAAAACTCTAATAATTTTAATTTGTTGTTATCTTGTTATTTTGCCAAGTTTCTAGAACAAAAATAAACTAATTATTTGCGGGTCCAATTACATGATTTTTGGAGACTTAGTCGGCTGTTTTGGGAGTTGAGAGATAGTGGGGATTGTGTCCTACTTTCAAGGAACCAACATCTCTCAATCTCCCACTAACCCCTTAACTTGAAAGTTGGTTGTGTGGCCTATTTTGTAGGGATGCAGCTGTTTCTATAAAAGGGCAAGGAGACGCACAAAGCAAGGCACGGATTCCGAGCATAAGATTTGAGTTTTCGCAAAAAGAGTCCAAGTTTTTCACAAGAAGAGGGAGAGGTGCTAAGTGTGTTCGTTAGGTGTTGACGTCACCTTTCTTAACACCTCTTGAAAGTTAAATCTTCTTGGTAGTTTTGAGAGACAATCTGTAGTCTGGGATAGGTTATAGTTGTTCTCTTATGTTTACGGTAGAAGGTTGAGTTGAGAGATCAAGTCAATAGGGAAGTCTTGGTCTTGTTCTTTATTTTGTGTAATCAACATTCTATTTCATTGTTTTTGCCTTAGTGGCGCCGCACAAGTATTTTTATACTTGTGCAAATTTTTATTCCCTGTGTTCAATCTCATTTTATGCTTTGGTTATTTTTCTTAATTGATAAAATAAACAAAGAATCTGAAAAATACAAGTTTCACTTGGTGTGACACCTGAGGTGTTGCCAACACTCGCACAAGACTTTCATCGCAAAACTTAAGAATTCGACCCTTGAATTCTAACAATGACAAAAAAGACAGCTCAAAATAGGACACCAATATATTATGAAATCATCTCACTGAATTTATTATTATTTAAAATCTATAGTTTCAAGTTAATCAACAACTAACAACTTAAACCCTTTCAACTCATTTCATATCTCCATTTTGTCCTTCGTAATTTATGGGGAATAACTTGATGAATAAATGGTCTTATTCTAGCAAGGTTAGGGGTGTAAACGAGTAATTAGTCGAGTCGAGTAGAATATAATATTGTTCAAGCTTGTTTGAATTTTAATCGAACTTCTAAAATTGTGTTTGAGTTTTGTTTGATTATTAATCGAATCAAGCTTGAGCTGAGCTTTACAACTTATCGAACGATAAAATGTGTTCAAATTTGGTTCTTTATGTTAAAGAATCGAGCTCAAATCGAGCTTTTAACAATTAATCTCGAATCGAATATTTTTCGGCACTAAATAGGGTTAAGCCCGTGACTTCTTCAATAGCAAGGGTCTTCAATAAAATATGCATTTTGTTTTACCCTTTGCGACATAAAATGTCAAGTTTATTAGTGGAGTCACTATTTTTGGCTCCTGAATTTCAAAATCAACTTTCTTGATGTCAGGTTAAAACAGTTGTAATTGCGTCTATTGTTTTCGTTTGCAAGAGCCCTTTTTTTTTAATCTTTAAAAAGCGGACAAGAAGATGCACATAATCATGGGTTTGGCATTGTTCGAAAACGGACACGGCAAATTCCGGAATGCAAGGGTTTTTGTTTTTTTCTTATAGTGTAATTTGGGCCAATTTCGTTTTAGTGATTGGACAGATTCTCTGTTGGACTCCTTTGGCGTGGCTATGGGTCTAATCCAACAATCAATAATATCGTTTCTCCTTGAGAAAAAAAGTCTATACAGGGCTAGCCCACGGATTTTGTTGTTTTTGGGGACCAATTTCAAATAAAAGTGCTCTAAGTTCCAAAGTACGAGTTTTGGAACAGTTATTATTATTATTATTTTTGTTTATAAGTAATTTTTTAAAATTTTTGCAGTACCGGATCAATTTTGTGATCCAGGTTGTAGAGAAATCTTGTATTATAAGAGTAATTGATCCGAGTCCAATCTTATATGTGTGTGTCTCTGCAGGCGGCTCCTTGTAGGAGCAATTAGGGGCTTTATCCCTCCCCCAAACTTTACAAAAATTCACTTATTTTATATATATATATATATATTTTTTATATTTAATATTATTTTTGTATTGAAATATTTATTTATTTTTAATTAATTTAGCTCCTCCAAAATTAATTAGCACTCCCCCAATGTCAATTGTCTAGCTCATACCCTGTGTCTCTGCCTCTATTATTCCCACGATTCAAAATCTTAGGCGCTAGTCATTGCCTAGAAACAACACTACTTTTTCTAATTTTTTTCTATTTTTTATTTTTTTTACCGATTTTTGGCGATTTTTTCCGCTAGACCCGATTTTGGGCCGCCTAAGAGAGCACCTAACTCCGATTTGGTGCCGCTAAGCGGCGCCTAGGCCAATTTTTGGCCAAAACGATTTTTAATCGTTTTGTGTAAAATCGAATCGGCCTAGAGGCGACGCTACTTTGGAGGCCGCCTGGGCCAATTTTTACAACACCGATTATTTCTCCTTATATTAAAACAAGAAATAAAAATGTGTAGCATGTGGAAATTATAACGGAAACATCTTTGGGCTTTTGGTGGTATTTAGGGCAAAAGTATTTTTTTCCACTAAGTAGACGATATGAGATTTAGTCCACACTTTTAGAGATTGTTGAAATTGGTTCACTAAGTGGCAAAAAATCTCTGACATTTAGTCCAAATCACCGCTATTGTAGGTACGCTTGACCTACAATCATATGTGAATTTTTTTCTTTTTTTTTCTTGCCTTAACTTTTTTTTTTGTTGATGTAGCATATTTTGTGGCATTTTGGAAGGGAAAATATTATTTTCAATGTAAATTCTGTAAAAATATAATATTTAATATGAATTAAATGAAAATAATTTACATAATAAATTTAAATTATTTATTAATCAAAACACAAAATAATTTAAAAGAAAGTCGATATAAAATAAGAATAATGTTAATAAAATACTTTAATTAGATAAATATATTTAAAACTATAAATAAGAAAAATTATTTATATCATAAGTTAAATTAATTCTTAATTTAAAATATTTTAATTGGATAAATATATTCAAATTATAAATAAGAAATATTACTTATATCATAAGTTAAAATTACTTCTTAATATTAGTATATTTAAAATATTACACTTAAACTATAGAAAAATATATTTAATTCAACAATAAATAAAAGTATATTGTGGTAAAAAGAAAAATAAAAGACTATTTATTTATTACTCTTTAATTATAAAAATGAAAATACTATTTATTCAATAAAATATTATGATATAAAAATATTTTATTTTATAATTTTGAATATATTTATCCACTTAAAATATTTTAAAATTTATTAACATTATTCTTTTTTCAAGAAATTTATTAAATTATTTTGTGTTTTTCAAATCAATAGATAATTTAAGGCAAGAAAAAAAGCAGAAACAAAATTCCCACCTAGAAACATGTGAAGTGTATGGCTAACCCAATAACGAAAGTTTCGTAAGGGGACTGGAGCAGGCTACCATGAGACAAAATATCTTCTTTCTAAAGTGATTCGATTCAGAACTCTTATATGTCCAAGGTTCAATATTGAAATAATTTCAGAGGTTATCCCCGACTTTGTCCGTGTCAACAAACAATTCGAAATACCTCGACTTTTTTAGAACAGTCCGAGTCAAATAGCAATGATTGAAGCACTTCTTTTTACACAATTTGAAACCCAAGGAAAGATTACCTGCTATTGCATGTCACTGGACTAAATGTCCAATTTTTGCCACTTAGTGGACTAATTTCAAAAATCCCTAAAAATGTGGACTGAATCTCTCAAATCATCTACTTAGTGGACTAAAAAATATTTTTGTCTGATATTTAGTATACTAAAAGAAGGCTTAGTTAAAGGTATATATAATCTTAGGTCGTGTTGGATGAAATGATAAGCATGTCCCTATTAACTATTTTTTTATGTAGTTTCCAATTCTATTTATTTTGTACTCCTGTTATAAAATATTCCTGGATATATGTCCCTAACTGTTGAGTGAGACACATGCCTGGACCAGGAGTAAGTATGCTCTCGCCCAATCTCCGCCGGTGGTTTAAATGGTTGAATTGGCCAATGTAGGTCGGGATGAAGGGGCTAGTGGTGGCGATCGCCCCTCAACTTCACAAAATTTATAATGTTAATGTAAATTTCATTATCACTATTAAAATTTAAAATTTTATCTTGCTAAAAATTAAATTATATAATATAATATTACAGAAAAAATAAATTTTTTGTTTTCTAGCTTGAGCTTCGTCAAATGTGCAGGTGGGTAGATAGAATGGGTGTCGTTATGTGAACTGAATTTTCGGCTGATTTTTAGTGTGGGAATCTACTGAGCAGGGCTATAGCTTTTATTTTCCCCACCTATATATCTAAAAGGCTATAAAGTCCCAATAATTTAAGCATGGAGGGCTAAAATTGGACCTTTTCGGGCTGAGAAAAAATATCCATTTCCACATATGTGACAAATCAGATTTCAGACAATCTTTGACATGGTGAGCAATTTAATGTTATAACAGAGCCACTATCATTTTTCACCACCAAAAAGTAAATACGTTATATCTGATTTGGATAATATACATGCATGTGATACAAAAAAAGAAGTGAAGCTAATGACAAGAATAGAAACTAACATAAATATGGAAATAATAATTTTTCTTTTTTTAAAAAACAACAACATGGAAATAATGACTAAACTAATGTAACAGCAACTTCCCAAACAGAAATGGCATCATAATTTCCTAAATTTAGCCTTGGGTTCTTCTCGAATTATTGTGCTATTTCCAAGTTTTATTTGTTTTATTAACAATAATTTTGAGTGTTTTTATAGGAAGCATTATTATTGTTGCATCAATTTAATTTGTTTCGGTTCCTATGTTATGAGGGTTTGCCCTTCAATTTCCAAGTATGAGTTATTGGGAATTTGACGATCGTATAATTTGATATGATATTACGACACAATTATTCGGGTCTACATGTATATTTCATATTAATTTCACATAAGAATCTCCTAAGTTGTGGAATCACAATAATCCAACTTCTACAACCAAAATTAACTTGCTACGAGTGGTGGTATATGGCGCTCTGATTCTTGCACCTTTCTTCCTTCCTCGTGTTTTAGAGTTTGAATTTATGAAAATATTTGGTTAAGTTTGGATGAGCTTTGAATTTTTTCATTAAATCTGCAGATTTGAGGAGAATTTGATTTTTGGTCATCTGATTCTCTATTGGTCATGCAATCAGTCACTCTATATATAAAGATTCGTTGCCATTTGAGCCGGATTTGGAACTTTCGATGTTCTGTCGGAGCTTTTTTATGTATTATGTACTGATGTTGCAGTTTTTCATGACTTTATTGAATACAACTTTTTCTGTCAAAAAATAAAATTATATATCTAAAATCTACCATGTTGGTGTTTCTGCATTAATAAGAAATAATACAATTATGTATTGCATTTTAATTGCAATAATTTTATTTAAAGAAAAACTTAAATCATCTTTCTTTATGTTCAATACTTCGTAAAATTTGCTATGAAAATCAGATACTTTCGACAACACCAAAAACATATATAAAATTAGAAAAATGGTCAAAGAAATAATTGACACACGAAAAGCAGTAAGGAACATTATCAAACCTAAAGATGCTAAACCATATTTCCCCTAGTAACTATTTCCCCTTACTTGGCTTAGACGCCATTAAAAAGTTAAAATAAATAAATTCACCATCTCCCACTGGCGTGACACAGATGTTTCACCAATCAATAATGAAGCAAGTCTATTGTGAGGCGGTCTCCGGATCTAAATTTGTGAGACGGACCTCCTCAAGGGCTCCGTCTTGAGAACATGAACTATGAAAAAGATTTAAAAATAATAATGAACCATGAAGAAACAAAAATAAACCCTAAAAACATGAACCATGAAGAAGAATAAACCCGAAAAACAAAAATAAACCCAAAAATAAAAAATAAACCTAAAAAAAACTAAAAATCCTAAAAACCCAAATCAATTAAAAATAAACCCAAGAAACAAAATAAACCTAGAAAAACAAATACAAACCCTAAGAAAAATAAAATCTGAAAAAAAAAAAACTTTTAAAACTTTGTGTAAAGGCTCCGTCTCACGGATCTAAATCCGTGAGACCGTCTCACGCAAATTTTTGCCATCAATAATTTGGTAATTTTCACTATTTTCCACAAAAACGTGAGACAATAAAATACCTCAATACCCGTTAATTAGGTGGCATTTTCCCACCGTAATTATGGTCATTAAAAAGTAATCTTGGTGGATTTGCATCTAATGATATTACTTTAATTAGGACAATTAACTTTAAGCCTTTCGCTTTTTTTTACTTTGATGGATTTTAAGTCAAATTTCTTCTGGTAAACAGATCTATCCTTTTGAAGAAACCTAATTGTTTAATCTTAATTAGTCCTAAGTATTTTAACTTTTTAAGATACCATTATTTGACTTTTTGTGCAACTATCAGCCTATGCCACATAATGCTTTTTAATTTAGTCTAATTAAGTAGGCTGCTAAATTAGGATTTTTAAGACTCCTAATTCAAGAAGTTTTTGTCTTCTTTGATGATATAATGTATATTAATCCTTTCCCCATAAATTGACTTTTATTTGGCAAAAACTTGTGTGAGACGGAGCCCTTACATAAAGCTTTAAAAGTTTTTTTTTTCAGATTTTATTTTTCTTAGGGTTTATATTTGTTTTTTTAGGGTTTATTTTATTTCTTTGGGTTTATTTTTAATTGATTTGGGTTTTTAGAATTTTTAGTTTTTTTTAGGGTTTATTT
Organism: Rehmannia glutinosa; assembly: GCA_016081115.2. Lineage (NCBI taxonomy): Eukaryota > Viridiplantae > Streptophyta > Magnoliopsida > Lamiales > Orobanchaceae > Rehmannia > Rehmannia glutinosa. The sequence goes on along the minus strand of JABTTQ020000342.1, from coordinate 197,783 downwards.
TTTATTTTTTGAGTTTATTTTTGTTTTTCGGGTTTATTTTCATGGTTCATGTTTTTAGCGTTTATTTTTGTTTCTTCATGATTCATTATTATTTTTAAATTTATTTTCATGGTTCATGTTCTCAAGACGGAGCCCTTAAGAGGCCCGTCTCACGGATTTAGATCCGTGAGACCGTCTCACAAGAGACTTGCTCCTTTTATTTTTATGTTGATTGAGTTTTTAACATAGTTCCTAATATAATTATATATAGAGGAAGTTTTCTGTGAGACGTCTTACCGTGAGACTGACCCACAAAAACAAATAAATAAACTATAAACATAAATTTAAAAATAAACCCTGAAGAAACAAAAATAAACCCTAAAAAATATGAACCCTTAAAAATAAATCAGAAAAACAAAAATAATCCCAGAAAATAAAAAATAAACCCACAAAAATTTAAAAATCCTAAATAAAAAAAATCAATTAATAATAAACTTTAAAAACAAATATAAACTCTAAGAAAAATATACCCTAAAAGAAAAAACTCTAAAACTTGTGTAAGGACACCGTCTCACGGACTTATGTCACATAAGTTTTTGCATTATATATATTGTTAGTCATATGGATTATGGAGGATTAATTGTAATAGATTAAAAAATAAACCATACTATAAAAGAAAATATCTTTAATTTTTACATTATATTCAAACATAGTTTTATTTTCACACACAAAAAAAAAGAAAAAAACTAATAAAAAATTATTTTAAAATACTATAAATAAGAAATAAAATTAAAACCATAGAACCTGTGATTTATAAAATACATGTCAGCATATCAGAGCCCCATTCAACCATGTTTGTCTATATTATGTTGAAGGCACAGAAAAGAACAAAATATAGTCATGTTTGGTATCTCTAGATGGCTACACATAATCATTCAATGATGGTACCCTTTGTTCTGCTTGCTTCTTTCTCCAATCTACATTTCATTCCCTTTTATTTATTTGTTAAAAATTTGGAATAATTTTCTACTAAAGAGGGTTGATTTTGTAATATGAGATTAACTAACTATTTGATTTTAATTATTTTTAACTGATACACAAATGTTTTATTAAATTTTCCTAGCTATATTCGTAATTTCAGAGAATTATTAATTTATGACATTAACAGGGTCTTCCTAAAAATTGTTATTTTATTATTTTATTAAACTCATTAGTTTTTAAGCTGGCCCAAGTTGAGATCGGGGAAAAATATTGTTTTGGAATATTAATTTATAGAGTTTCTACAGTAAATCTTTATTCTATATGGTGTTTAATTTGGTATTCTAATACACATTGTGTATCAATGAATATGTCAATGGTATAATATGATGTCATCATTATACACGTGATAATCATCTAATATATTAAAACATCTTTGAGAAATAAGAGATCAATTGATCTGAAAGCAAAAAAAGCTATATTGATATATAAAATCAACTATAAATTAAACATACGCGCATAAATACACTAGGTGTATGAAGTATGAACTAACGTGTATCAACACTCGCGGTTTGTGAATCTAGGGGGCAACCTGGGACTGCCCCCTCCCCTCTCTCTTTTTTTTTTTAAAGAAAAAACAAATAGTGAGAAAAATAAAACACTTTAGTTATAATTTGTATGAGGTTTTCTATTAGGTCCATCCTACTTTTGTGTATCGTACTTCATCCTATTTCATTTCTACTAAAGAGGGTTTGTTAAAATCTCATAATTGATTTTAATTATTTGAAAAAACAAATGATTTCTTATATTAATTTTGGTTAACATGAACTTTGACAGTGGGGATGACAACTTTGAAAGTTAACAGTAGCGATGGCAACAGGGAACTTATTTGTAATAATAAAAACTCACCTCAAGTAATACAAATTTATAGCTACTTTGAAACTTTGTCCCTTGTAATGCATGTTATACTAAATGTATGTACAATTAATGAAAAATAAAATATTGTTATTAGATAATATATTAAGGTTTCGTTGGTTCAAGACTGAGATTGAGTTTGATTAATTCCCCAGTTATGATTTGTTGCTATCCAATAGATACAGTAAGGTCTAATAACTTGTTTGTTTGAAGGATTGAGTTGGACACATATGACTTTGCTAATAATAGACTTGAAATTGGATCCCACCCGGAAGTGGATATGTAAATCACATAGGAGGAGTGATAAGAAACTGGGCCATCTAATTTTTCTGATGAATGAATCAAACAAATTAATACACAATGGAATATTCTAAATGAGTGTGATATCATCATACTCATAAATTACAACAAAACGTAGCCTAAATATATATACAACAAACATGGAAAAAATTAATATACAAAATATTAGGGTGACAATCTCTGACACGACATCCAGACGCAAGTTATCGAGAGAAACACGAACATTAACATGACACGATATTACCAATCTATCTAAAATGTAATTATTTTATATTTTACTTAATTTTTAATGTATTTTGGCGATAAACCGAAAATGGCCCAAAAATCAAACACGAACTCGGTCAGATAACCAGAATCGCCACCCGTACACAATATGCGTCGATGGCCCATGTGATTATACGGTTGTGTCTCGGTCCTCTACGGTTAATTGTCTGCTGAAGCGCTTTCTCCAGGAATAAAATAAAGTCACCACCTTATTTTGTCACTTATTCACCCAATATTTTGGGTCCATTCACAAAATCTGTTTTCATGACTTCATCAAAATTTTGGCTTTCAGCTTTAAAGTACCGAAAATCGTATACAAACAACAGATTTTGGTAGGGCTACTTTTGCCATACAGCCAAAAACTTCAACAAACTATCATCATTTGCCAAAAGTTTCTTAAAAAATAAATAATGGACAAATCATTTAAAAAATGCTACTCTTTATTTCTGAATTTCATGACCCACAAAATGTTTAGCTCAATTAATAATCCGGCCCCCTTCTCACTGTTATTTTGCAAGCGTAAATACAAAATGAGTATTGAAGATCGGGTTTTCTTGGTGGTGTAAATTCCTAGCCCCAACATCAATATTTTTACTTTCAAAATAATTAGGTATTTTATATTCGGTTTTAGGTTATAGCAAAAATGTCATTTATGATATGATATTTGGTGAAGATATTAATGTCATTAAGGGTTCAAATCTACCTTAAAAAGAGGGTTTTAATATATCAATTAGCTGGCACCTTATGTTTCCCACTTTTGAATTGGCTTCTCATTCATTACATTTGGTGAGTTTATTAAAGACATTACACTAAATCCTCATTGTTTGGGTAGGTCGACCAAATTCTATTAATGCATTAAGCTTTATATTTTTTTACCACTAATATGATCATCAATCAAAATTACATGTTATTTGGGTCTAATAAGATTTGGATACTTTAAACGGTTAATTACAAAGACTACGTCAAGGTTTAGTGTAATTACAAAAAAATTCATTTATTTATTAAAGTATAAATACCTCATGTCATTTGTATTTAGCTTACAAAATTGCTCGTTCAAGAGGGTATTTGTTAGGTACTTTGAAAGATATCTTAAAAGTAATGAATGTTTTTACCTTTTATTTCGCATTAGAAACAATAATTACGAGTGCTCATCTTTTATTCAAGTCAATTTAGAACTGAAAATTGATCTCTATATAACACTTATTACGTTCACGAAACAATAAAAGAAATTTTCCAACTCACAAAATGGCTCGTTGATCCAATGACGAAGCTAGCACACGAAAGCGAAGTAAGTCGAGTAATTTTTTTTTTAAAAAAAATATCATACAAGAACCCTAACTTATATTTTTAGTTTTTTAATGATATTAGGAATAAAACAAAAGAAAGAAGACGTGAGGGAGGAGGCGGGCCCAGTATGGCCTTCTATTTCCGCCATTGATTCAATCCGCATATTACATAACACTAACATTTATGATCAATAATATTTTTACGTGATTTTCTTATTTTCAAGTAAGCCAATCAAATATGTCATTATTTTAGTTAGTAGTCAACAACTAAGTAAATAAAATAATTAATCATATTACAAATTCCTCGTGCTAACTAACTGCTTTCTAAAATTCTCCGCTCACATTAGTGTCCGCCTAGGCGCAAGGCTTTCTTGTCCGCCTACGTTATTCTTTCGCTTAAGCCCCGACTAAATCCGCTCAGGTCCCTCCTAAACTCCTCTAATCTGCCGCCGAACTAGCATCTAGCACTTTTTAGAAACTAGTTATAACCAATGAACATTGCTTAACAAGTAACAACACAATAAATACACCATAATTACAAGTATCAAATTACATAGATTAACGTAATTACAACCGTTTGGTTCGATGGTAATCTAAACCTGATTTTCAGGAAAAAAGAAATTGCTGGTAAATGGAAACTGATTTATTTTTTCCCAACAAATTAATTTGGTTGGCCAATAAAATCACGACCCATTTTGGCACATCCATTGTCGTACACGTGTCCCCACCATTTCCCCAATACCCCTTCTCCGCGGTCAGATAGCTCAGTCTCTTTATAACCCCTCGTGTCAACCTATCTAATTCCCTCTCTGCTAGACTATACTGAAACATACAAAATTGGTCATGTATTTTAAGGGTGTTACGATATTAGTCTTGTAACTTTGAGAATTATAATTTCACTCCCATTAATTTTTGCCTGTAAGTTTTGTTAATGCAAATTTGGTCCTTGAGGCTATTTTAATATTTCAATATTTCCAAATTATTATTGATAGTCAAAATATTCAATATATTTAAAATTAAGTAAAAATGATAAGATCACCTAGGTTTTATTTATTTGTGAGTTGAATTTATTTTTTATTTTACTATAGATTGTATAATGAGAGAAAACATTTAGAATTATGAACCCAAATCAAAATCCCAGATACGAATTTTACATGTATTATTTTCTAATTATATTATAGAATACAAAAGCATGTACAAATTCAACAATGGGTTATTTTGACTACGGGTGATAGAGGTGTCAAACGGATCGGGCCGGTGACGGCTCATTGAGCCAAAAGAAAAAATCGGGCCAGGCAAACAGGTCTTGGTAGTTATTTCCGGAGCCCAAAAATACACTGAAAAATCGGCCAACCGAGTCGTCTAATTTTCCGGGTCTAATGGGCCAGACCAAATAAGCCCGACTCATTTCGGGTCTCTGAACTTAGAGACCATCCGGTGTTTTTTACAGTCCTGGTCGGAAGCCTCTACGGGGCGGGGCCAAAATGACATTTGCTACTAATAAGATGGAAGCTGCAACAACTAAAAAGTATAAGACTGAAATTATCAAAGTCTAAAAGTTATATATATGATTAAAATTGTTATTTTTGCTAACCGACAAAACTGTCGTAAGACTAAAATTGTAATTTTAAAAGTTACAGGACTAATATTGCAATATGCTATAAGTACATGACTATGTTTGCAATTTTTCCCTATACTATATTTCAAACTCCAATTCAAAAACACTCCTTTCTCACACACTACACACAGTGCCGTCATTAATGTCCGCCTGCCTCTTCCTCACTCTCTCACCTGTTCTCCGTGCTTTCTCTCTCTAAAAGTACATACATGTGTTATGTGTATGTATAGAAGCAGCAGTTTTCTCGTTTCACTTTCTTTCTCTGCTACTACTGAATGTATAGGCCCATTTCCTTTTCTCTCTCTAGAATTTGCCTCTGTGACTAACGTATTCTTTTTCTCTCTGTCATGATTACCAGTTTCTGTGTAGCCGCACAGTAATTTCCTCTCTCTAGAATGTGTAAGAAGATCTGTGAGCAGAGAATTTTTTTTTGAACTGTAGGTGTTTCAAAAAATGAGCTGAAGATACAGCTAGGGTGGTACTAAATGGCGATGGTTTTCGAGGATGTGTCGTGCTTTTTTCCGATAATTCCGATCTAATTTTCCTCTTTTTTTTGTTGCTTATCGGAGACTTCGGGTTCTTTTTCTTTTCAATAAAGAAAAAAGTAAGAAAACCTTTTGTCTTTTTTGTTTTTTTGAATTCTTCAGTTTTGTTTTTATCTTTTTGCTCTTGCTGTCTGCTTAATTTGAATTTTGGAAAAAGAAAATGGAGAGAGCTCGACACAGAAAATCGAAAAGCGCTTCCGGCATTGAAGGTAACTTTTGCTTAGTGTCTCCTCTCTGTGTAGAGGTTTTGATCCTTCGCATACGAATTCTGAACTCTGCATTCGTTTATATGTGTTCGATTCAGTGTGTGTGTGTGTGTGTGTCCTTTTTTCTTTAGAATTTTAGTTTTGAAAAAACTTGATTTTGTTATCCTCCTCTTATTCTTCTTCTGGAGGAAAAAGAAAAGAAAAAACAAAAACTCAAACTCAAACTCTCAAGACAGAAACATAATATAAAAATTACAGAGGAACATATTTTGCACCTTAAGTCCTCAAATGAGGTGTTTTAATTTGAAATAAAAGATTACTTTCTTTGGTTACCTCTCTTATTTCTTTTAGCCACCGTGAAACATGGCTTTTGGAGCTAAAAAGCTGAGCAATTTTTATGACTTGAATTTTGTTTGCTTCTAGACCAAACTTCGTACCATGATTTATTCTTTCTTTCCCCTTGCATTGATCTTTAATGATAGTATTACTTGCATGATCAAAAGCGTGATTGAGTTGATTATTAGCAATAGCTCATGCTTTACTAAAGCGATTTTTGATGGCAATTGGGATAAAAAGAACTTTTCTATAGTGGTGTCAGAATAATTTTGTTCCTCTTTGGATTTTCTGCTTATGATGGTTATAATTGCTGGGCCTGGTCCTTTAGTGAAGCTATTATAAATTTATCCATGTAAACTCCTCACATTCTTGTTTAGGTACCCCTTCCCAAACTTTTCGAAATCACTGTTCAAATTATATATAGAATTATAAATAGAAAACCAGATTTATATTTTATTGAGGAGTTTAATTGGTGCTATACACAGAAGACTCTTCTCTTTGACATAAGATTTCAGGATGATCAGTGACCATTTACTTAATTTTTCCTGCTTTCTGAATTGTTCCATGATATAGAGATTCTGCTTAGGAATTTGTACTAGAAGTTATATTTATACATTGAACGGAGATTGATTTAGTTTCAACCTTTAACCAGGAATTCAACAGATTCAGAAACAGAAAACTGTTTCAAGATTGTCTCTGATTCTCGATCTTACATTGATGGAAGCAAAAGGAATGACACGGTATGTGATTATCTACTTCTATTTATATTTTCAGCATTCAAGAATTTGTGTTTTCATTTTATGATGTTATTGAGTTTCTCAATGCTGTAATGGCTCTAAACTTTGATAACTTTGGGTTTTGCCACCACAGTTCATGCTTGACTTGGGGCAGAGCTCATTGCGAGGAACCACTGGAATACCAATGAAGAAGTTACTGGCAGAAGAAATGTCAAAAGAAGTCGAACCCAAGAGAAGATCGCCAAGTGTTATTGCCAGATTAATGGGTCTTGAAGGACTGCCATCGCCTAGGAATGTTCATGGACAGCAAAAAGGTTTTCAGACAGTTACCAACAGAAAAATGTTTCAATTAACATCAAACCAAAAGGCCAACAGCGTGATTGTCGACTGAACAGGAGAAGCTCAATGGACCAGCCGAATTCAAGGATGTGTATGAGGATTTGGAAGCATCACATGTTGGGAATCGTCGATGTTCTTCAAGATGGAGTGCAAGCTCAATTCTTACAAAACCTGAGATGGCACTTATTCAGCAGAAGTTTATCGATGCAAAACGCCTTTCCACTGATGAAAAGCTTCAGGGCTCAAAGCAGCTGGATGACACCTTAGAGATGCTGGACTCCAACAAGGACTTACTGCTGAAATATCTCGGGCAGCCTGATTCCTTGTTTGTGAAGCATTTGCATGATCAACAAGTTGATACTGGAAGTACTCTTGGCAATCATATAGCAGTTTTAAAGCCATCAAAGTCTGAGAAATATGAAAGCAAAGCCAAAGCATGGAGATCAGAAAGAGATACTTCGAGTAACCACCATGTTACTTCTCACCTGAAACGTGAAGATGGTCTTCTACTTGAACCACAAAGTCGCCACAGAGCTCATATTTCTCGCAATTCATCAAGGATTCAGTTTGAGGAGAAGAATGAGGAAAAGATTCTTCCTACGAGGATAGTTGTTTTGAAACCAAACCTCGGGAAGATGCAGAATGCCGTACATCTTCATCACCCGATATCTCACATGGTTATCAGCCCAGCTTCAAGAAAACCAAGGAATATCCAAGTGTTGAAGGTGCTGAAACAGTGTCACGCAGAAGGAAAGGTTCATCTCATGATGTGGGATTATCCAAGCCCATATCTAGAGAAGCTAGAGAAATAGCCAGGGAAATTACAATGAGGATGAGAGATGGCTGTGATGAGACTATGGATGCAAAGTCTGTTGGGTTCAGAGGATATGTAGGAGACGAGAGTTCGTATGATGCTAACGAAAGTGATTCTGAAAGTGAGTCAGAGGTATTCAAATTATCTTGTAGAAACTCATTTGATGATAATAACTTCCGCAGATATCCATCTTCTTGTTTGGGCGAATCATCTGTAAGTAGGGAAGCAAAGAAGCGACTATCTGAGAGGTGGAAGATGACTCATAAATATCAAGATTTGGAAATGGTTAGTAAAGGCAGCACATTAGGTGAAATGCTTGCCCTACCTGATAGGGTAACAAGGCATAACCATGTAAATGCAAAGACGAGTTTTGCCAGTAATCGGCATGGTCGTGATAATGGAACTGCTATTTGGGATGGTCCTTTAGGCATCAGTAGCAGGGATGGTTGGAAGGATGAAATAACCAGATATTCATCTAGATCTAGATCACTTCCTCCATCTACAGGTGGAAGAGGGAGAAGTCATAGAAGCACATACCATGATGAGTTGGCTGAAGAAAAAAGTCTGATGGACAGTGAACCTGTACAATGTGGTAGAATTAAGTCCGTGAAGGGAAATCTAAGTCATAAAGAAGATTATTCGTCTAAATATTCGAAATCCAGGGGCAAGAAACCTCACCCATATCAGCACATGTTAATTGATGAGATAGACTCTTCATCAGAAGCCAATTTTGAGATTCAAATGGAGGCGAACATTAAAGACGTATCTGAACAGCAGTCCATTTTTCATGTGGATGCAAACACCAACACCTGTAGAAGTCCTGTAGTTGATGTAATGATGATTTCTGAACCTGGAAGCACAACTTTGTCTTCGAAATCTTCTGAGTTGCTTCCAGAGCAGTCGTCTTCAGTCATAGATGGTGACGAATCTGCTGCTCATGAACAGACGGATATCAGTCTTCAGGTTTGGATCTTCACTTCCTTTGAACAGAAGTATTTGTACTTTCACCCTTCAGTTCACAGTTCTATGACCGCGTGCCTCTTATCTGTTATTCTCTTTTTTGCTTTAAAATTTTCCACGCCCTGTACTTTCTCTACTTTGTCAATACATGGATTTTCATTTACTACCTCAAACTATATTTGTTATACGTGTGCAGAATCGTGCTTTTTTCTATGACCCTTGTGTGTGTCTGTGTTTAAATAACAATAATTATTTTTTCCTATTCAGCTGATTCCATTGATGTTCATGCATCATAAGTTCCAATATACTTTTGAGTGTTTTCTCAACTGAGTTATGGATGCTTCTCCTGTGTATGGTAACAGTTGGTTAGGCTGGGGAAGAGTCTAGTCTAAACCCTCAAGTTTAGGGTAGATGCTTCCCTAACTTCTGACTTGTAGCAAACCCACATCACAATTTTCATCTGTCAACTTTTCCTCTGCTGCTTTGCAACAAATGTGTGTGGAGTTACTGGAACTGATAAAGGTGGTGCTGTTAATGGTGCTGATTTTGGGAACCTGGCTACACCTTCTAGGAAATGTTGTATTATTTACTTTGTATATGCGGTATGGAATGTAGTGGAAAGAGACAAGATACTTCAATTATAGTGTTTCACTATTCTTCACTTTAAACAATTCATTTTTGAGTGCCAAGTCTTAATGGAATTGCCAAGGTTTTGGAGCAGACCAAGTTGTGCATTTACAACGATCAAAGTGGACTGGCAACGGAAATTCCAACTGAAGTCTGAATGCTAGATGGATTTGTGGGTGTCCGAATTTGTTGGACTATTGGATAAACAAAATTTATTGGAAAAATGAGCTATTAAAAAGAAGAATCAATATATTGCACAAAAGTATATTTTAAGTTACCTTATTTTGATAAACGATTTTGGATAATTTATTGGAGCCTTTGATCTGATTATTTGTCATGCGAAGTTATGGTGTCAAAGGATTCACATCTTTTGGTGGAGCCTTTGATCCTACTATTTTTCATGAGAAGTAAAAGTCTCCAGAAGAATAATCATATTTGCGGGACATTACTCCGCCGTTTTTTAAGATTTGATTTCTACAAAATTTTCTAAATAACCAATATTTCCTTTTCATTTCTAATGTGTACGCATCCTCTAATTTTTTGAGAATTTTTTCTTTGTGCTGCCAAGTTAGGACTCAGTGATAGCCGTTATTCCATCAATTTTCAAAGGGTTTCTTGTTTCATCCTATGATTCTATCAACTTAATCATTCAACATCTATTTAAAACAAAATGGTTCACATTGCTAAAGCTGAAAATTCTATTTTTCCTCCTTATGACTCTCAAGGCCTCATAAACGCCATCTTTCCACTGCGACGACCTTATGTGGTGGTTCTAACATGAGCTTGCAAACCTTTCTTGTAACTTGTCCTAAAAAATATACGCTATTACATATTTGGCTTCCATAATTCACATCTCTGTTTCTTTATACTTTTTCTTTTGTTGAAGTCTTTGATCCAGTTGTAGATGATCACATGTTTTCCATTTGCAATATGATTTGAATCAATGAAACTAGAGACTGTTTCAGCACAAGTTGTAATATTTCATCCATACCTAATCAAGAACTTCCTAAAATGTCTTGAGATGGCGATAGCTATTTCTTTTTATAACGTTCGAAAAAGTCTTATTCGAAAGGTTATGCTTGGTTATTAGCATGGAAATATTTCTTCTTTTGACTCACTACCAAAGATAGAGCCCATCCCTGGCTGGTATGGGCCTCCTCCCTCGCTTTCAAACAAAGCCGCAAATTTTACCATTAATTCAATGACTTACCACCGGCCTTATTGTTTTTCGTAAAGAGCACTATGTTTATCACACACTTTTATTATCACTTTATAGTTTATATTCTTGTGTTCCCTTTCAAACGTAATTTAAAAAATAAAAGAAATTAGCTCCTTCAATTGAAAATCCTGGCTCCATCCCTAGTACATGCATTAGTGGGTTAATTGAAGGTTGTTATATCTACCCTTAGCATAGGACAGGACAGGATAATATTGGTTTTTCTCTTAATTAACACAAGAAAATCATACTATGCATGGGAATCTTACAGTTTGGTAATGATTGTAAACTGTGCCTCTTTTGTGGCCCAAAATTTATGAACTTTCTTCTTGGATATGTCTCAAGTCTAATATGTGACTTGCTTATAATATATTGTTACTAATATCCAAGAATAGCATGATTTACAATATGGGCTATGGCCCTTCTGAAACAGAAATAACCTACATTTGTTAGGTTTTTGAATGAGGCGGACTCCGAGAAGTTTTATCAAGTTTGAAACTTCTAGCTATTAGAATGTTTTACTTTTTAGGGGTCACTAGGTGTAGGGGTTTTTTTAATCCCAAAGATCGATTTGCTTTTCTAACAAACGGCGTACTAGTACCGTTATACGTTAAATGAGAATGGAAAAGAATAATTGATTTTTTATGTAGTTTCTAATTGGACTAATGAGCTACAGAGCTAGGAATTAGGTAATGTTCATTACCTTGAGCTTTACAGAACTTGGATATTATTTTAAGATCCCAAACCAGTTAGGGAACTTATCGTTTAGGTTTGATTTACGGGATAGATACTTTTTGGTCTAGCTGATATGTAGAAGCCAAGTATAACTTTCATGGATTACAATTTTACTTCTACAATTAAGATAGCTAATATTTTTTTGACTTAAATAGTACTAAAGCCATATAAGTAAGGTTTTACACCTTAGCTAGTTAGCTGTTATGGAACATGGCTTTCAAGCTTCAAATATCTTTGATGGCAATAGTGGAACTCCACATGGGCTAGGCGCCGGCCAATAGTTCTGACCCCCCTTATCCCATTAAATTTTAGAAAAGTAAAATAAGTTCCTTTTGAGTTTAACTTGACTTCGCCATAATTTGGTATTTCTGAAATAAACACCATGTGCTATTGTATTTGTTATCATAATGTGGTATCCTTGTTCAAAGTATACACCGATGTTTGCTAGTAACTGTAATTAATAGAATTTGTAATGATTATGAATTCTTTGTATCTTTTTTGTAGTACCTTTTTTCCTTATATTTATGTCTTTGTTTATGAATTCTTAATGACAATGAGTGTTCTTATCAATTTTGCATGTGGTGCAATAATATCTATAGATATTTCCAGTGATCATGGGTTCATATCTCAATTAGGCTGTTTTTATTGTTTAAGATGTGCAGTTTCATACTAACTGAACTCTGAATACTTTTTAGTGTAACATATACTTGTCATTTTTATGTTTCAGGAACTGCACAAGGGCCCACCTAAACAAGGCTCTCCCTCCTTGCAGTCCGTTGGAGCTGAGCTGGAATCTTCAGAAAGCTCCAAGGAGGCTGATCATCCGAGTCCAATCTCAGTCCTTGAGGTCCCTTTTACAGAAGATGCATCATCTTCTGAAAGTTTTGAGAGAGTCAGCGCTGAACTTCACGGTATGGAACTGTTACTCATTAAGTATGTGTCCTTGCAAGTTATAGGAGAACAATCAAGTTTCTGGCCTCATGGCACAAACAAATTATAAGTTATTTCTTTTAATGGTTATGCACAACTTTTGCATGCTAAGAGAAATCAATAATGGACATTGAAACTTCAAAATGAATCAACCCATTCACGCTGAACTAAGAAAAACTATTTGTTCATTATGAAGCAGAAGCTAAGTTAGAGTCTTACCCAAAGGCACATTTCTCGAGATTGGAACCAGTTTCTAGTTAGTCGTTTTCTGGTGGACTGGTATTTTATCTTGCCTGGCTTTATACCACTGGCATGAACAAAGTGTCTTTGATTTTCAGCTAATTGATAGTTATTTTATCCACTGCACAAGTTGGTATGTGATGTAATTCATCTGAAATTCTTTATTCTTCGTCTTCACATTACATTGATGTATAGGCAAACTTTTTTCTTAGGCAAGGCAGGTTAATTTTATTTGGTTTGATAAATCACTCATTTACCTCAGCAGTTGTGTGACCACAGATCTCGCGTACCTTGAGCTTCACTAGATGCATGACGTTTTTCTGTTATCCATTTTCATTCTTGGATACTACATGCGTTTTATTTTAGGGATAATTACAAAAAAAAAAAAAACCCTAAGGTTTGGGTCAATTACAATAAAATCCAGAGATGTTTCAAAATTGCAAGAACATTCTAAATCTGTATGCATTAACAAACACACTAGAATAAGTTATTCTTCCGCTAAAGGGAAGAGAAAGCCCAACCACACTCCTCTCTTGCTAGGAGAGAGAGCCTTGTATGTATGAGGTAAATCTATTCTATACCAATGACGATGCGCATCTCGTTCGATCACTTGCACGACGAAAAATGACCCACCTGTTCGACTCTTACTGCTTTCTTTGCTATTGCTTCTGTCGAATGGTTGAGGGATGAAGATTCTGTCTTAAATTTAAGGGGGCTGACTGTAATATTTCTCTAGGACAGTATCAATTTTTTTGTAATTAGACCAAACCGCAAGGGTTTTCTTGTAATTGTGCCTTTATTTTAAGTTCTGTATCATGTTTTGAGTTTTCATTCACTGGATTCTTCCTAAACAACAATGATGATCTGATTACATATTCATTTGATTTGTCCATAGAACTCCGAATGCAACTGCAGCTCCTCAAGATGGAGTCAAGCTCCGATGCTGAGGTGTCCACGCCTTTCCCCATCGAGGAAGAAGAATTCCAACTATCTCCAATTGTTTCTGAAGGAAACTTTGTATTAGAAGCCGACGAAGGCTGGGAAATTTCTTATTCCCTTGATGTGCTAACCAACTCTGGTCTTGAAGAGTCCGATTTTGATATGTTCAGAACATCATGGTATTCCCCAGATTGCCCTTTGGATCCCAAGCTTTTTGACAACCTCGAGAAAAAACACAGCGATCAGACAACTGGGTCGAGGACGGAGAGGAAATTGCTATTTGACCGAATAAATTCAGCACTATTGCAGATTTTCGAGGAGCATGTTGACTTGTGCCCCTGGGTGATGCCAAAATTAACAGGATTGGACTTAAAATGGCAGAAAGAAGCGGTCGGAGATGCAATTGAAAAGTTAATCGACCGAGAATTGGCCAACAGGGAGGTATCGGATAAAGTACTCGATCGGGAGATGCAGTGGTTGGATTCTAAGGGAGAAATTGACATGATAGGTAATGAAATTGAGAAATTGTTGATAGATGATATGATAGCTGAGGTTCTATGTATGTAACTAATGTTTAGCCTTTTAGTTTGAACTGGTGTAGGCTAGTTGGTAACATAGGGAGATGAAAAAGCTTGGTTACAAGAAGAATGATAATAAATCTTAAGTTTAATCGAAAGTTAGAAGCCAATTATTGTGATGTTTCTTTATAGCTTCTGTTATTTTCTGGCGATGTTGTTTCACTTGGATAGAATGTAAATTAAGAATCAGTTGGCCCAGGTTTAGATGAGACCCATTTCGGGTTAAACAAACTTGTCTGATGCATTTTTAAGAACTATAGGCAGTTTGTGTTTTAACTAGGGGTGTCAATTCGAGTTTTTGGGTCGTGTTGTGTTCTGTTTGTCAGATTTGTGTCACCGGTTTGTGTTTGTGTTCGGGTTTCTCTCAATAATTTCTGTTCATGTTGTATTATCATATTGTGTTAGGGATTATCACCCCTAGTTTTAACTTTTATGTGGTCGGAAATTGGCATAAAATTAGGAATAACATATATGTTATTTTATATGCATGACATGACAAGTATATCTCTTTAGCTTTTTTTTTTTTTTTTTTTTACGCCATATCTCTTTAGCTTTTTTATCAAGCAAGAAAACTCACATTTTTATGCCAAATTCATAAAAATAGAGGCCTATCACCTATGCAAGTTTTCCAAATCATTTATTATTCCAATTAATTCACCAAAATCATAGTTTTTCATTTTTTCCGTTGTTCTTGATTAACTACATAATTATTCATTTCACAACGAAGATAAAACACGAATTGTATAAATGAAACAAGGAACATGAGAGAAACCAAATTAACTAGACTTTTAGTTTATTGACTAATTAATAATTCCAAACTCCATTTTAATTAATAATAATGCATGAAAGCCACAGGATCAAGTTGTACCAGTGTTCTGTGTGCTTAAATAGAAATGTGGCGGCGGCGGCGGCGAAAGGGCCGGCCGTTTGCGGTGGTGCGGCGGATCTATCAGGATGGAGGCGGCGCTGTGTCCCAGAGATGATCCGATCTTGCTGGATTGCACTTGGGCCTTCAATTCTATGGGCCTGGCATTTGAACCGCAAGCACCAAAGCCCAATACTAGTGCTAAAAGGAGGAGATTATAAGCTTCGAGTAATTCATCTTTTTAAAATTATTATGTATTCAGGGTTACTGTACCTCCTTACCTTATTATATACACGAACTATATGTTTAGGCATTTATGGTAATTAAAATAATTTTTAAACATGATTACAGATATTAAATAGGATTTACAATAATTTGTATCTGATTGCAGATTTCCAGCTATTTAATCTCATCTGTAATGTCCGAATTAAGGGTATGATGATATTTTGCCAAGCATATATGCCAACTTGTGTGTTTGCCAACTAAAAGTAATTATTACATAATTTAAACCGGATGAGATCTTGTGTTCAAAAATTGGGATTAGTCGATGCAACCCACTTGGGTAGCTACCCAAGTGGTTTCTATACCATTGGATTAACACCAAAAATTGATATCACCATCTCCGGTCTATTCCATTTTGTGCACATTTGGTCGTCACATGTATAAAAACTAACATATTAAAATCCGAGAATTTTGACTTGTTTATGCTTCAAATTAATATATTAGTTTTTATACACGTGTCAATCATCTACGCGGTGGAAGTGACGATAAAATGCTATTTTGGAACAAAAAATCCCATCCGAATTTTAATACTATAATATTACAATATTATTTTCCTTTTTTTTTGTAGAATGAAAATTTACTTAACCGATTCTTGAATACCCATTATAGAAAAAGGCAAAAACTTGCGTGAGACGGTCTCACGGTTTAGATCCGTGAGACGGAGCCCTACACAAAGTTTTAAAGGTTTTTTTTTTTTTTGATTTTATTTTTCTTAGGGTTTATATTTGTTTTTTTAGGATTTATTTTGTTTCTTGGGTTTATTTTTAATTAATTTGGGTTTTTAGGATTTTTAGTTTTTTTTAGGGTTTATTTTTTATTTTTGGGTTTATTTTTGTTTTTCGGGTTAATTCTTCATGGTTTATGTTTTTAGGGTTTATTTTTGTTTCTTCATGGTTTATTATTATTTTTAAATTTATTTTCATGGTTCATGTTCTCAAGACGGAGCCCTCAAGAGGTCCGTCTCACGGATTTAGATCTGTGAGACCGTCTCACAAGAGACTTGCTCATAGAAAAATATTCATGACACGTTCTCATATATTACACGTGTCATACATCTTGTTGAAAAATTGACTTGAATATTTGAACACTAAATAACTCAAAGGTACGAAAATTCGTTGTCTTTTAAGAGATGTTTCACCGTTTGAAGTCGCACCGAATTTGTAGAATATCTCTCTCAAGATACAATGAAGTTTGTTTGATTCAAAATGTGAATGTTTTTTTTTATCAAATCAAAGTACACTCTTATGTTATTTTCACTAATGATGCTTGATTTCGAAAAAAAATTGTCTCAAATGTGCAACATGAACTTGATATATATAGCCATTTTTATGACTCTTCCGAAGAAACTGTAAGTCCAAACGGCTACGATAATCTAGAGGGGGTGAATAGATTATCTCCATTTTCTCGATTATGCCCTCTTTTTCGAATCAAACAAGCAAAGACAATAGTAAAGATGCGGGAAGTAAATAACACGCGTCGATTTATAGAGGTTCAACCCACCTGGGGCCTAATCCTCTACCACCCCAAATATCAGGATGGATTTCAAAAAGAAAAAGATTTTATTAATTACCAAAATTAATACAGCACCTTACAACATCACCTTAAAGAGCACCACACTCTTCTTCAACATCACCTATGAGATTACCACAATCTCTCTTGAAGATTACCACAATCTCCAACGGCACCTTGTGAAGATTGCCACAATCTTCAACCTTGAAGAACTCCAAATTCTTCAACACCTCAAGAGTACCACACTCTTGAGTAAGAAGATCACCACAATCTTCTTGTACCTATCACCTAGATCATCCAAGTGTGTTCTTACCACAAGAACACTCACAAGGATATCTTGTGTTGAATGATAACCCAAATTCAAGATTACAACTCGATAATGAATAATACAATTTGAGTGCAAGTGTAATCAAGAAATAAGCCTAGACCTCAAGATGTGAAAGTGAAAGACCTTAGGCTATTACAACAAGAATAATAACAATGAAGAACAAATATGTTTGCTTGAGTGTATCTTGTTGTGTTGTAGTATTCTCTCTTTTTTGTGCTTCAAATCTTCCTTTATTTATAGGAGATGATTGATCATTGATAGGCTCCTCTTGAGAACTGATTTCTACAAAACAATTGCAATTAAAATCAAGATTATAGTCATTGAAATTCAATCCCACAATTTAGGGAAAAGTTATGCACATTGCTGCTTGAACGTTAGAATTTTCTTTGTCAAACATTAGGGCGATCGGTCGCGCACAAATAGACATTTAAAAATGCATCAAAAATTACACTGGGCGGCCGGTCGATGGGGGTTCGACCGTTATTCGACTCTCCTTAGCTTAGCGGTCTCTCCAAATGCGAAACAGGGAAAGAGTTTAGCATCCTACAGTCTGCCGGTCGACCCCAGGCGACTCGGTCGGCGCCCGAGGCGACCGTTCGACACTGTGTGATTTTTCTCCGTCTCATTTTCTATTCCAAAAATCATCTTCAGATGCGGTTTGCCCTATAGGCGACCATCGACCAATAGAACAAAATGTTGTCCAATTTTTGTCGAAAATAAACCTTAAGTAATACTCCAAAATTTAGTAAAAACATTTTAAATTGATCGGTAGTATTTAGACAACATTTAGGAACATTGTTTTGGTGAAAAAATACATTAACACAAAATCATCAAAAGTGTTGTCCAATTTTTATCGAAAATAACTTTGAAGAAATACTCCGAGAGTTTAGTACAAACATTACAAATTATTTAGGAGTATTTGGACAATAATTAAAAACATTGTTTTGGTGTAAAAACAAAATCATGATAAAACCATTTATCAAACAATCTCCCCATTTTTGATGATTACAAACCAAAACAATTTAACAAGGTCGATTTTGAAAACAAAACAATTTTACCGGGTAAAAATGAATTATCCGTTGTGAGCGATAACATTCCACACAACATGAACACAAAGATGGGAGTATAGATATACAAAACATTTAACCAAAAGCTCCCCCTATCAGCATGCACAACAAGAGTAATATAGAAGCAATCAACCAAAAGCTAAAAGCTCAGCTTTTACATATTGAGCTTAAGAATCAAGATATTATAAGCTCTCCCTGTCAACAAAACATCATTAGACATGAATATGAGTCCATAATAGATCAAATGGACTAAGTATAATCCACAACTTATGGCTTCTAATAGCCACAACTTATAGCTTCTTTTCTCGAGCTTATTTTAGCTTCTTTGAGCTAATAAGCTTATAACATGTTTCTCCCCCTTTGGAATCACCAAAAAGAATGTTAGCACGATAAAAACATCATAATATCATATCAAAGTACGCAACTTATCCGATTTATCGAGCTATTAGAACACTGAAGCTTATAAACAAATATGAGGGAAAAGTCGATCATATGACTTGTAGAAGCTTATGAAAACTCATTTGATTTGCCAAAACATGATCTCTATAAATATATAAGACTTTTGTAAATGTAATCAAGCCAAGTTTTTCATCACCAAAATCAATTTTACAAATATAATCCAACAACAATAATCATTCACAACACAATTGTACAAGAATTCCAATAACAATCAATACATAGGCATTTTCTCAAGTGTTCCACCCAATTGAGATAAGGGAGTAGAATTCTTACCATTTAATCGACGAGAATGAGTAATAATGATGATAAACGAGCAATATAATCCCCAAAATATGTAATTTATGCAACAAAACTCATTTGAAGTGAATTGTGTGAGAAATTTGCAAAGGGGATGAAAGTTGTGAGAAATAAGCCAAAATGGCAGAATAAAAGAATGAGACGATTTTAACCATAAAATCACGGTGGGCTACTGGGTCGGGGCATGGGCGAAATTTGATCCAAAAATCCAAAATTTGATCCAAAAATCCGATTTTTCGCCCCTAAATTTTGAAAACGTACAAAATGCAAACGTAGACCTCATTCAATATACATTATGTCATAATCAAGCTCAAAATGAGGTAAAAGACTCGGCGGTAAATGAACAAATGTCCGCGAGTTATCTTTGAGACGGAATTAAACACATCTCAAATTTTCGTTTTTAGAAACGCAATCGCTTAGAAAAAGATATCGAATCTCAATATGTTTAGTTCGATTATGACGAACCATATTTTGAGAAATTGTAATCACCGGACTTGTTATCCCGAAAAATATGAACGTTTTAAAATTTTGGATATACAAGCCATAAGAAGAAGTGACTTTCAAATATTTGAAAATTTCTTTTAACGACACTTTAATGAGATTCGTTGGGATTGTTTTTGAAGTCGAGCATATAGACATAAGGCATAAGACATGTCGAGTCTATGGGAATAAGAAAAGTTGATGAACATACCTCGAATGTGTTTGTTAACCAATATGCCGTCCTCAACCTTAGTCAATCTTTACATTGGTTGCAATAGAGGTTGAGATGGTTCTTCCTTCTTCAATGCCTAACTTCTTCGAAGGTTCTATTGTATACTTTGATTGTGAAATATAACCACCTTCTTTGCATTGTCTAAGTTGAAGTTCAATGAAGAAATTTGGACTCCCCCATCATGCTCATCTCAAATACACTTTGCATCAACTTAGAAAACATCTTGTACAAAAAATTCATTAGTAGCACCAAATCAACTTAAATATGCACTAATGAGAAATCTTGCCCTTTTTCAACAACAAAGAGAGTAGTATCAACTTTACCTCTTGTAAAATCATTTTGAATAAAATAGCTAAGTCTATCAAACCATACGCAGGGTGCTTGTTTTAAACACACAAGGCCTTTTACAAAGATCATTTGGCCTAGAAAGATTTTCAAACCCCGGTTGTTGTTTTACATAGACTTCTTCTTGAATAAACCATTTAGAAAAGTGGATTTAACATACATTTGGTAAAGTTTGAAATTTTCTTAAAACAAGAATAGGCAAGTAAAATGCGAATTGCTTCTAAAACATGCTACGGGTGCAAATGCATCATCAAAATCAATACCTTATTCTTGATAATACCTTTGAGCTACTAACCTTGCCTTGGTCATTAAGCTTGTTCCAAAATACCAAAAGTTTTTGCAAAATCTTAAGAAGATATCTTTGCACAAGATCATAGTAATATCGAATAACAGAGATACAATTACAAGTGACACATACTATGCTTTCAAACAAATCATCAAGAGTTTCATGAAACATGTAAGTTCAAATAAGCTTATAGAAAGCTATATAAGGTCTCTTTTGAAATATGAAAACCCGAGAGCATATAGTTGATACCTCATTTTAAAAGAAGCATTTGAACAAGAGTTTTGACAAGAATGAATACGAGCAATCAAATGCATAATTTTGATAAGAGGATAAAAATCGAAAGTTTTATCAAAACAACTATATTCCTTTTACAAGTCTCGGATAAAACAAGTTTTATCGAATAGTGCCTTTCAAAACTCGAAAAATCCTTTTAATGGCACTTGTATGAAATCTTTGTGAAATATCTTGAAAAGCAAGCACATAGGCATATGGCAAAGAAATATATTGAGTCTAAGAGATGAATAACAATGGTGAGCGTCCTCGATATCTTAATTATTTCTTGAAGGATTATGAGAAGATAACCAATGAAGAGGAGATATAAGTCCTACACACTTCTTAAACAAGATTTGCACAAAACAACATAATACAGGTGTAGGATAAAGACAATATATGTCACAATAATGCTTATGCCATAAAAACCATAGGAGATAATAAAAGCACCTTAGTCTAAATGCACAAGAGTTGAAAACAACATTATACAAGGTCTCCTTTTCAAAAAAAAAAAAAAAAAACACAAATATATATTGAAGACCTTAATTTTAAGAAATATTTGAAAACTCATTTTACAATTGAGGCACAAATAAAAACATGCATAATAACGAAATAAAATGCATATTTAAATAGGGAGATGCGGTTTACCAATTGAGCCATTTCCATGGGTTGTGTCTTTCCCATTGTTGATGATATTTTCTCCTTTGAAAATTATTTTGTTGATGATAGCTCTTCCTATTGCTCCATTTCAAGGAGTGTATCTTTCCTTTTGTTGATAATATTTCCTTCTTGAAAATTCATTTTGGTGATGTCTTCTTCTTTGATTAAATGAGATGGTAATTTAATGTCGTCTTGGTGGTATGAATTTTCCTTGATTCCGCCGGGTACCTAATATGACATTGTTTTGTGGTACCCTCAAGTATTTGGGTCCTTTGGGATTAGCTTTGAGACTTTTAGGTCTCCAAAAATAATTAGAGCTATTTCTAGCCCGACAAGTATTTACCGTGTGACCCTTTTTACCATAATAAAAATAAGTAGTAATTCTAGGAGCATAATGACCAAAGATGCATAGACACTTGATTCTTTTTCATATGATTAACAACACTAGGATTGTGATCAAGTCCTTGTTTCAATTTATCACAACTATGAACATCAACAATATCGGTCATTTTATCGGTACTCAAGTTGGATTTTGATAAATCCTTTTTCATGCAATTAATATTCTCAACAAGAGTACTATTTTTTCCCAATGTTTCTAACCTTATCAAGTGTGGTGGTGTGAGCACATGAAAGTGATTCATAGGAAGTAAATAAACTATCATTTTCATTTTTTAAAACATTGAATTCCTTTTTCAAATTTTTGTATTTAACAAGTAGGCTTTGGAATTCATTTTGAAGATGATCAAAGTCATTTTGCAAATCACTATACTCATTTTGTAATTCATTATCATAAGAAGTAGAAGGTTTAGGACTTACCTCATTTTTTTCTTGAAGCCCATAAGACATTGTTCATATACATCATCGTTGGAGGTTGTAGGAAGCTCATCCCATGTCGTATCCAATTGAGAAGTATATGCTTTTGAGTGGCTCTTTTCATTTGCATATACTTCTTCTAATTTTCTCCATACTTCATGTGTCGATTTAATTCCTACAATATGATCATATTCCAAAATGGTAAGTGAACAATACAAAATATTAAGAGCTTTACCATTTAAGGAGATGATTTTCTTCTCTTCATCATTGAGCTCCTTGAGGACTTTGGAGGTGTGTGGTGTATCTATTATCGGTATAGATTCTCCATAGACGATCGTGTTCCAAATATCGAACCCACAACTTTGTAGATAGCATTCCATTCATTCTTTTCAAAATGTATAATTTTTGGAATCAAATAGTGGTGGCTTGGTGGTGGATGCGCCTGTAAGGTAGACTTCATTTGTAGCCGATGATCGTTCCTCTTTACTCGCGATATGGAATGAGCTTGACAAAGAGTTTGGCTCTGATACCACTTGTAAGTCCAAGCGGCTACGATAATCTAGAGGGGGGTGAATAGATTATCTCCATTTTCTCGATTATGCCCACTTTTTCGAATCAAACAAGCCAAGACAATAGTAAAGGTGCGGGAAGTAAATAACACGCGTCGATTTATAGAGATTCAACCCACCTAGGGCCTAATCCTCTACCACCTTGGTATATCCGAGATGAATTTCAAAAAGAAAAAGAGATTTTATTAATTACCAAAATTAATACAACACCTTACAACATCACCTTGAAGAGCACCACACTCTTCTTCAACATCACCTTTGAGATTACCACAATCTCTCTTGAAGATTACCACAATCTCCAACGGCACCTTGTGAAGATTACCACAATCTTCAACCTTGAAGAACTCCAAATTCTTCAACACCTCAAGAGTACCACACTCTTGAATAAGAAGATCACCACAATCTTCTTGTACCTATCACCTAGATCATCCAAGTGTGTTCTTACCACAAGAACACTTACAAGGATATCTTGTGTTGAATGATAACCCAAATTCAAGATTACAACTCGATAATTGTTGGGAAATTTATTGTTTAGATTTTGATGAATGCCATGTAAAACTTAGAATAGGAAGTTGGCACCCCATTCTTTGTTATAAAATCGCATTGTAATAAATAGGTGGTCAAGCCGAGTTAAGTCGGTATGCCCAAACAAAAAGAAAGACAACCGGAGACTAGAAGGAAGACTTCGCTGCAAGACATCCGAGTATGGCAAAGAAGAGAAGACGGAACTCGATCAAGGAGCAAATTGAGATGCACCGAGTGGAGTATCGATCAAGTCAACTCAAGATAAGCCAAGTCTCAAGTTGAAGTGACGAAGAGTCATCCAATGATTGGAAGGCGACTCTAAGTCACCTGGGGAAAGCAAGGAAATGCAATCAAGTCGAGATAATAAAGAGATCCGTTGCATAGAAATCAAGAGAATTACTTAAACAAGTAATATCTCAATGCTACCTTTCTCAAGTTCTCGGTCAGAAGCGTGCAAAAGGAATAAACCAATGGGAAGCACTACACCGTCGAACTCGAAAAGTCAAGAACATTTTATACGAGGAAGTGGCAAATTCAAGGATCGCAACAAGATAAGCCAACGCGTCACAAGTGACTTTCAAAAATAAGCCTATCTCTTCAACGGGCGATTTTTGAAAGATCACTATAAAAGGCCGAGAATAACTCAAAAAAAATGATGAAGGTTACCTTGACGGAACCACGAACATTCAAGAAAACATTTGAATCGTAACCAAAAACATTCTCAAATCATTCAAGATTAATCATCAAGCCTACATTACGAAGAAAATCAATCCAACACTCACCGTGAAGGAAAGATAGCTTCAATCGGTTGAAGAGGAAACTTTAGAAGAAAAGGGGTCTACATTCCACGAAGGATTGTAGGAAGGTTCAAGGTTGAACCAAGTCTTGAGCTTTTGGAGGGCTTCGTGATCAAATCCAAAGAGCTTGAGCAAGTGGGTCAGAGTAGTAGCAAGGCACGCCTGTGAAGAAGGCGAAGTCGTCGAGAAGCCACCGAGTGACCAAGGCATCTCCGACCGAGTCCCAAAGGATCAAGTCACCAGTGTGTGATCAAGACTTGTATCCGGACTGTTACCACTTTGTATCTTGATCAATACCTAGTATATTCCTCCAGGAGTTGGAGAAGAGAGGAGTAGAAGAATTACCCCATCTTCGAACCTCTATAAAATTTATCGTGTCATTTACATTTCAAAGACTTTAATTTACGCATCATATTTGTTTAATTCTGCTAACATATTTGCTATCCATTAGATAATTTCTAAGTACTAAATCAAGCTTTAAATCTCTACTAAACCAAACTTAAGGGTGTTAAGTCTTCCCAATAAAACAAACCACATTTGAGTTAATTCAGTCTTAACAACCGAGTTATTCTATCAACACTCGATCCGTGCGTGAGTGACTAACTCTACTTGATTAACTAAATTGGTTGTCCACCTAGGACACATCTGCGTAGTATCAACTCGAACTTTTAAAAGGACTAAATCGAAAATTTGGTAAGGTTTATTCAACCCCCTTCTAAACCTTACACTCACACCCCTTGGGACCTACAAGTGGTATCAAAGTGGTTGGTTCATTGAGCCTTCCGCACCGTTCTTGAACTAGATCTCCAAACTTTTCAAAGTCTGCTTTAGTACTTAAATTTTCAAAGCTCCTTTTATCATTAAAAATTATTATCATGGAAGTAAATTTGACACGCATCCTTATGTTCACAATTGAAGAATTTGATGATTGGAAAATTCGTATGCGTGCTCACCTATCGGATTACATGATGAGATGTGGATAGTGATAGAGGATGGGCCACAAATCTTAAAAGTGAACACAACTTTAAGAAGAGCCTTTGCGATTGAAGGTGAAGAGGATCTTTAGACTGACTATGGTTGAAAAACCAAGAACTCGAATGGACAAATGATGACAAAAAAGATACAACCTGGACAATGTAGCCAAGGACATCCTTTACAAAACCTCGGACAAAGCCATGTTCAATAAAGTCAAATCATGCAAAACGGCTAAAGAAATGCAGGACAAGCTAACATTGATTTGTGAAGGCTCGTGAGCAAATCAAGGAAAATAAATTATCGGTAGTTGTACAAAAATTTGAGAATTCAAAATGATCGCGAGGAGAAAACCTGGATCAACGGATGCTTGGTTCCACGAAATCACCAACGAGCTATCTCTGCGCTTGGAAAGGAATATACACGAGAAGGAAATGTGTATGAAGATCCTAAAAAGTCTCCCGGATGAATGGGAAATGAAGGTCATGGCACCGAGACATTCCATGGACCTATCGAAGACCTCCAACCATGAACTATTCTCGGATCTCAAAGCCTACGAATTTGAGATGAGAAGAAAAGATCGAGGAAGAGACAAACAGTACCCAAAACAATTTTGCTCTAATTGTTAAGGATGGAAAGAGAGGCGAGGTCAAAGAAGTCATTGATCCGGAAGAAATAGCCCGATGGTTAAAAGGTTCAACAAGTTCTTTAATAAGAACTACAAGAGAGGCAAGGGAATCCTCCGGAAGACACTCGGCTCCCTCCAAGTCAAGGAAGATAGGCCAACCAAGAGGACATATCATCAAAAAGTCAATATCTAAGGGTGATAATCCAAGAATGGAAAGAGTGATCAAAAGGTTGAATATCTATCTTTGAACCAGGCAGGCAACCAGTCACTACACCATTGATTGCCCATATCCTCGTAGTCAACAAATACAGGAATGAAGAAGAAAGAAAGGTCTTGAGAGAAAGAAGACAAGAAAAGAAAACGCAATGTTGGCCGCAGAGATCGAAGGAGACAAACAGTCAAGAGACAACCGATTGAGAGCGATGAAGCCGACTACTCAAGTGACTCGAAGAAGAAGCCCGATATGTTTGATGGCCAAGGAACAAGATCAACCCGACCAAGAAGATGAGGTACACTCTAACTCATCGAACTCGGTCCTAGTGATAGTGGTATGACACACACACACTTCATCACCCACCGATCTTTATGATTCATTAGGCAAAATGATGAAAGATTTTGAACACATTAAATCCTCACACACACTACTAAATGAGGAAAACACCTACTCAAGAGCCAAAACTCACAACTCGACTAAGGAGTCGAGTACTCTAGGTCAAATAGGCGATGAGAATAAAAGTTTAAAGGCGAAAATGCCAAGCTAATAGCGAGAAATAGCTGCCATAGAAAAGAGGAAGAATGACCTCAAAATGTGATTGCCTCATTCACTAAGGCATCTAAATCATTGGATGATCTTATTATGAGTCAAAGAGAATGTGGAGACAAGACAGGGCTTAGGATTTAATTCCTCTGTGCTATGTCAAACTTCAAAAATAATTTTGGAAAAAGGATCTTCAAGCAATGAAGAGTCTAAAAATCCAAAACTCCAAATGGTGCACACACATTCACTCCAAAGCACAATTACAAGCAAATTGGCCTTGGTTATAAAGGAAAAGAAAAGCAAATTTGGGTGCGTTGAGAGAACAACTGAGAAGAAATTCAACCAAGTTCCTCAAAAACTCCAAACAGAAATACTCGTAAAGAAGAAACAGAGCTACCAAAAAACCCGGAGAATCTATAAAAGAAGCACATATGATGGGAATGGTAGAAAATATACAAGCCAAGCCGATTAGAATGATGTAAACTATCGGCATAGACTTATGGAATATAAGCCCAAATGGCAAAGGCCTAGAACTCGGAAAGGCCATTCCAAAAGTATAAGAGCTTTCATCAACACACATATGCACCTAGGCACTACACTCGGAGACACCACAATTACCCAAAGAAGACGATTGCTAAAACACATATACAGGCATACGACAAAAAGAGACAAATTGTATGAACCTGAATCCCCAAGCAATTTGCCAAGATTAATTATGATTATGGCATCGATAGATGGCAACCCCTTAGAGTCAAATCATTTGGCTATAAGTTGGTTGGATCATCTTACAATCCTAACCCCTCGGGACCCGACAAGTATGGGTACCTAAAACTTAATTTCCTTGATTGCGGGTTCAGGAACAACCGAGTGCCAAGGAACCTGGTACATGGATGATGGTCATTCCCGGACATATGACAAGAAACAAGAAAAATCTGTCAAAATTCAAGGAAGTTAAATGAGCAAAAGTCATATTTGGAGGAAATGAAGCTCCAGGTGAATAAGAGGCATGGATCCATCAAGAGGAATGGATTAGAAATCACGGATGTTGCATATGTTGAAGGACTCAACTTCAACTTGCTAAGCATCACCAACTCGCGACAAGGGCTATAATGTTGGATTTAACATGGGTATATGCCAAATCAAGGATCTTTGAATCGAATGAAGTTGTGTTGCAAGGATGAAGACAAAAGAACATGTATGTAGTAGATTGGTCAACCGCTACACCCAAAGACTGTCTATTAGCAAAAAGCACAACTGAATCAAGTTGGTCGTGGCTCAAAAAAGCCGAGTCACCCGAATTTCAAAACGATTAACAAGCTTGCGTAAGTAATCTTGTGGAAGGACTTCCGGACTCAGTATACAAGAAGGAAAGTATATGTGACGCATGTCGAAGGAAAACAAATCAAATCATCATTCAAAGAAAAGACTCCGCTTCAACAAGGATATTGCACCGCTACATATGGATCTATTTGGTCCAAATAACCTGCTAGCATAAGTGGGAAGAAATATACCTTGGTGGTAGTAGATGACTACTCAAGATATACATGGACAATATTCATGTGTAAGAAGAAAAAACTCTGAAACTACCATAGGCGATGAAGAGGATTCAAAATGAGAAGAGCCAAACCATTATCAAAATAAGATCGCATGACGGAGGAACCGAGTTTGTCAATGGTATAATAACTCAATATTGTATTGAAAATGGCATTGGTCATGAATTATCTGCAGCAAGGACTCCACAAAGAATGAGAATGAAGTTGCGAGAAAGAAGGAATAGAACTCTCAAAGAAGCGGCAAGGACCATGTTAGGCGACAAGGTTACCAAAAGATTTTGGGTTGAACAATTAACACACTTTTTTACTACACTCAAAACAGATGTATGATAAACAGACAAATGACAAAGACTCCTATGAGATTTGGACAGGAGAAAACCAAATGTTGCATATTTTAGAATATTTGGATGTAAATGCTTCATCCATAACAATGACAAAGACAATCTAAAGGCTTTCGATGCTAAAGTCGATGAAGGTATCTTCTTGGGATACTCAAAAAGCAAAGCCTCACAGTACTCAACAAAAGGACCATGGTGTTTGATAAATGGTTTTATCATGATTTTGATGATTTTGTTTTA
Source organism: Rehmannia glutinosa (assembly GCA_016081115.2). NCBI lineage: Eukaryota > Viridiplantae > Streptophyta > Magnoliopsida > Lamiales > Orobanchaceae > Rehmannia > Rehmannia glutinosa. The sequence goes on along the minus strand of JABTTQ020000342.1, from coordinate 168,969 downwards.
TACCAAAACAATGGTTTTAAAGGTTGTCCAAATACTCCTAAATGATTTAAAATGGTTTTAATATTTTCAGTATAACTTCAAGTTTTATTTTCGACAAAATTGGACAACACTTTTAATGATTTTCATTAATGTATTTTTACACCAAAACATTGTTTCTAAATGTTGTCCTAATACTCCCGATCGGTCTAAAATGTTTTCACTATTTTTCTGAGTATTTCTTGAAGTCTATTTTCGATATAAAATTGGACAACACTTTTGTTTTGAGGTCAACCGATCGCCGTATAGGGCAACCCGTGCACGAAAGTTGAGAAAAACAGAAAACTTCATGTTTGCGAAAAATGGTCGAGGCAAATCGGTGGCGTCGGCCGGTCGACCCTCGGGCGACCGTGCACTGGAGCAAAAATTGAAACAACGGCGCCTTCGTTTTTGAGGTTGTCGGCCGGTTGAAATCGAGGGGCGACCGGTCCCACGTCGACCGGCGCCCGTAAATGTGTATTCTCATTTTCAAACTTATTTCTCGTGCGACCGGTCCCCTGCTTTGACAAAGAAAATTCTAATCGTTTTGCGGCGAGACAACTTTTCCCTAAATTGTGGGATTGATTTCTAACAGCTATAATCTTGATTTTAATTGCATTTTTTTGTAGAAATCAGATTCCAAGAGGAGCCTATCAAGTATCAATCATCTCCTATAAATAGAGGAAGAATTGAAGCAACACAATAAGAGAGAAAACTACAACACAACAAGATACACTCAAGAATACACTTGTTCTTACATTGTCTTATTTCTTGTTGTAATTTGCCTAGCTATTCACTTTCACATCCTTGAGGTCTAGGCTTTTCTTGATTACACTTGCACTCTATTGTATTATCAATTATCGAGTTGTAATCTTGAATTTGGGTAATCATTCAACACAAGATATCATTGTGAGTGTTTTTGTGGTAAGAACACACTTGGGTGATCTAGGTGTTAGGTGTGAGAAGATTGTGGTAATCTTCTTGTTGAGGTGTTGAAGAATTTGGTATTCTTCAAGGTTGAAGATTGTGGTAATCTTCACAAGGTGCCGTTGGAGATTGTGGTAATCTTCAAGTGAGATTGTGGTAATCTCAAAGGTGGTGTTGAAGAAGAGTGTGGTGCTCTTCAAGGTGTTGTTGTAAGTTGGTGTTGTATTAATTTGTGGTAAATTAATAAAATCTTTTTTTCTTTTTGAAATCCATCCCTGGATATCTTGGGGTGGTAGAGGATTAGGCCCTAGGTGGGTTGAACCTCTATAAATCGACGTGTGTTGTTTACATTATGCACCTTTATTATTGTGTTTGAGCATTTGGTTCGAAAAAGAGGCGAAATCGAAAAGATGGAGATAATCTATTCACCCCCTCTAGATTATCGTAGCCGCTTGACTTACATATGGTTGCGGAGGAATCCATTCATGTGGTATTCGATGAGCCAAATGTAAATGGAGAAGACATTGAAGAGTCAACTCGATAAGTTCAATCATCCAACCATACGAAAGAGTCCCTATCTTTGAAGTTCGAAGTTGGAATTATAAACTCGAGATGAAGATGAGATAGCCGAGTCTCATAAAATCTTTGGAAAATTTGCAGGCTAAGTGATTGCGAGAGAGAGTGATCAAAGCAACATAGCTAGCTAGACGATCAATCCGGCTAACTTACTTCAACTTTGATGTAAGATGGTGAAAGACCATCCACCAGAACTTGTCATTGGAGATATAAGAGAAGGTGTCAAAACAAGATCCGAACTCAACAAGAAGCTATGTTCACATGCTTTATCTCACAAATAGAGCCTAAAGATGTGTTACAAGCATTGGATGACACACATTGGATTCAAGCTATGCAAGAAGAGTGAATCGAGTTTGAAAGAAATAAAGTATGGGAATTAGTTCAAAGACCCACCCATCAAAATGTTATTGGTACTAAATGGGTGTTTAGAAACAAGATGAACGGGGAAGGTTACGTGGTAAGAAACAAAGCAAGACTAGTAGCCAAAGGATATTGCCAAGAAGAAGGAATAGATTTTGATGAAACATTTGCTCTGTAGCAAGATTGGAAGCTATAAGGATGTTTCTTGCCTATACATCTCACAAGAATTTTATTGTATATCGGATGGATGTAAAAAGTGCATTCCTAAATGGTTTATTGGAAGAAGAAGTGTATGTTGAACAACCTCCGAGGATTTGAGCGAGAGACTCTTGGAGATAAGGTATACAAACTCAAGAAAGCTCGTATGGATTGAAACAGGCACCGGAGCATGGTATGATACTTTGTCACAATTCCTAATCGAGAATGGATTCACAAAAGGAAAAGTAGATAGAATACTTTTCAGAATTCAAGACAAGAAGAGTATATTTTGCTTGTTCAAATATATGTGGATGACATCATTTTTGGATCCACAAACAAAGAGCTATGTGAAAATTTTTCAAACCTCATGCAAAGCAAATTTGAAATGAGCATGATGGGAGAGGCGACATTCTTCCTTGACTCCTCCAAGTAAAAACAAAGGATGGAACCTTCATAAGTCAAACAAAATACACCGGAGATTTGATGAAGAAATTTGGTATGGAGGAGAAGTCTTCTGAAAATACCAATGAATACATCACCAAAATGGACATGGATGCAGATGGCAAGCCTATAGATCAAACAAGATATAGAGCACTTATTGGATCATTGCTCTATCTCACAAAGAAGAAAGCCGGACATCACCTTTGCTATAGGTGTATGTGCGAGATTTCAATCTGCTCCAAAAGAGAGTCATATGACAAAAACTAAGAGAATCTTGAGATACTTGAAAGGAAGCCAAGAAGTTGGCTTATGGTATCCAAAGGAAGGTGGATTCAAGCTAATTGGCTATTCGGACTCGACTATCTTTGGATGCGAGTTGACAGAAAAACACCTCGAGCACATGTCAAATGCTTGGAAACAGTGATTTCTGGTTTAGCAAGAAGCAAAATTCAATAGCCACCTCTACAACAAGCGAGAATACATAGATGCGGGCAAACAAATTGTTGTGCCCAAGTCCTATGGATGAGACAAAGAAATGAGAGACTATGAAGTTGAAGAAAAGAAATTCCAATCATGTGTGATAACACAAGTGCAATTGCAATCACTCGAGAATCCCGTGTTTCACTCAAGAACAAAGCATATCGATGTCGGATATCACTTCATAAGAGATCATGTTGAAAAGAAAGACATCATATTGGAATATATCTCAACCGATAAACAGTTGGTGACATATTCACAAAACCATTATGTGAGTCAAAATTTGAAGAACTCAAGCATGAGTTAGGGTTAATCGAAATGGTGACACTCGGAAGACTCAAAGAAAAGAAATGGAACACAAAAAGAGAAAAATGACTGAATTCTCAAAATCGGCTAAATGAATCGACCATGTCGGAGAGACAACTATACCGAATTAGGCGGCAAATTGAGTCATTTGAGAGAAGCGTGACGAAAGAGTTAAATCGGCTAAGGGATAAGTTCGAGTCATTTATGAGCAAAGTGACAAAAACGCATCGTTTTTACTAAGCGGGAATGTTTTTAAGAATGATGTCGGATAATGATGATGTGTACAGACAAAAAGCTGCATACCAAGCTTATGATTGGATATAAATCTTGACGCATTAAATTCGAGACATTAAATGCTAATCGGCGTGCAAAATCTAAGCCGTTGATTTCGATCACATTTCAAAAACCACCCGCACGCCCTTTCTTTCGAAACCATACTTAACCCATTTTCGTCTGTTTTTCTCTCACATATCACCAAAACGGTTCATTTCTATCTCATAAACAAAGGCAAAACTCTCTCAAAACCCTCTCGATGTATTCAAATCAAATTTCTAAGTTTCTTTTCGGTGAAATCTGAAAAATGGCATCAACCTATGATTTTGTCAAGCTAGGAAAGCAAATCCACACGGGTCGGCGTGGATTTCGAGGCATGGTCAAACAGGGTCCGATGACGCCCTCATAAAGAAAAATCGCTTGAAAAGCTCAAAACGTCCGTCATTGAAACCATTTACGATGATGGAGTTCTCGATGACCTATGTGGAAGAAGTCGCAGTTCTACGTGAACGCTGAGATTCACGATGAAGGGATAAGATCCTCTGTTGATGGAAAGAAGTTCACCATCTCTCGCGAAGGATTTGGTGAACACCGCTCACTACCGAAGCGGAAGGAGCATCGAAAATCAATGAAGGCGATGTAAACCTAGCCGCTTTGCTTGGAAGGAAGTAGCCAAGCCCGACTATCTTTGATAAAATAGTTTACACAAACAAACAAGAGGTCTTGAAGGAGGACTACCACAAATCGTTGGACATAGTTGCCAAATGCATAGACATCAAATTTGGCGGCTTTGACCAATCACAAAAGCAAAGTTGATCGTAATGGCCGCGATCATTGAAGAAAGGAAAATAAAGCTGGGCTGAGTTTGTCTACGAGCAGACTACGCGAGAATGTAGGAACAAATCCTTCAAGGAAGATGGTGCATTTGGAGGATCCCTAGGATATGGCCTGTGATTGGCCGGTGATGGAGGTGAAAGGAGTCTCTCTTAGACATGGAAAGCGTTCCATGTAAACAAGAGGATGTTCGAGATCAAACCTCTCTGGCGCACGAGAAGAGAGCCTACGCCAAGAGAGGCGACACGAGTGAGGGGAATCAACGACCACGAAGATACAAAATGTTTCTCTCCACCAAAGAAGAAAGTTGCCCTGCAGCCGCTAAGAGAATCGATGCCCTGCGGTAGCTGCTAAGAAGACTAGCTGCTCCCGCAACAAAGAAAAACAAACTGCTCCCGCCCTGCTAGTAAGTCACCCGCCCCCGCAGCCGTGTCTCTCCCGCCCAAGAGCGGCGGCGGTTGAGAAGGACTCTCAACTACCTTCTCCGATCATCAAAAAGAGGAGAACGATAAGCCAAGACGGCTCTCCTCGAGAAGAAAACACCAAAGACCACCCCGCCGCCCATGACTCGGAAGAAACTCTCTCTCGAACCGAAAATCCCTCCGGTACAAACTAGGAGACGAAGAAGAATCATCAAGCACTCGAGCTTGAGAAATCGGCCGAGTCGACCACTCACCGGAGCAGATCTCGGAGAGCTATTTGGAGAAGTAGAGTCTCCGGATATTATAGATGAAACAGACTAAGTCTGTGAAGGCGATCATCGAGGCAAAACTCAAGACACACACAGAGTTCGCACACCGAAGAAGGCGATAGAGATGATAGTGATGTGATGATCCTATCCCCACCTTACCCGGACATCCAAAATCGTCTCACGAGAGTGGAGGAAGTGGAAATTGAGTCGATCAAGGAACAGTTCCAACGACTGAATTTATAGAAGAAGAAGAGGAAGCTCGAACTTCCTCGGGTGACCTCTCGTGATCTCAAGATCGGATGAAGAAAAAACGCAAAGATATCTTGCATCTTCAAGGATAAGGAGAAGGAGAGAGACAGGCGAGATGAAGGCCGAGGCACGTGAGAAGGCTAGTATCCGCCTCTATCACCGCACCACGAACACACACATCATCTCCTTGATGTCTTATCGGTCGTGATGAGGATCCGGACCTGCTTCTTTGCCACGAAGAGTTGCAAATGCAGCAAGCAATGCATGAATCCGAATTCTTCATGAGAAGAGCATGATGGAGGGACCAGGAGAGTCCTCCAAAACACACACCGAAATTGATCCAATGGGAGTAGTGCGAAGAAATCGCCACCGTTGTTCTTTGCCACCACTTCCCACTCACTCGGAAGAAGGATTTAAGGAACGGCGATGAAACTAGGTTAGTGGGGACCCCGGTCGAGCCAACCCCTAATGAAGGTGTCTTACCACCGCCCCAACGGTGAACACTCGGTAGAAACAGTGGGAGTTTGGAGACGAGTGACCCCATTCCAAGTCACTCACCGGTGCGCCCCGGTGAGGGGGAAACTCCCTCCACTGCGCAGCAAGGTCGGAGGATCTCTGCAGATGACTCCACAACGAATTTAGGAGGCGAAGTGGAGAAGGTACAAACACAAAATACACAGCAAGTTGCCATCAACGAAGCTCGAGGCGATTGAGACTGTCTCGGTGACCGAGTGCCAACTCGCTCTGAAGGCTAATGACGCCTGCGATGCGGTCGAGGCACGAGACGGAACAACCACGGGAGTTAACACTGGGGCGATGAAAGTACAATCCATGGGGTTGAGACTCCAATGGATGCCACCATAGAAGACCCTAAGATAGGCGACACCTGTCGAAAGGGAGGTCCAAGGCCTCGCTGCGCTTGAGACTACGAGGAGGTAATGAAGGCCAACGGGAGGTTGAGACTTCCCGGGTAAAGAGGGTCAAGTAGAGAACATCCCTCCTGCTATCATTGATCCATCCGAAAAGGAGATAAGTGCGCTTCATGATTCCCAGGATAATCCTGATGTAACTTTTCCGGGATCGAGAAAGCGACGAAGAAGTGAGTCATCCCCGTGTGACAGATCCAAAAGACTCAAATGAGGATGTTCCAAGCACGAGCAAGTCGATCTCAAGACTACTCGTCAAACTTTCAATTTTGATGGTGAGCCACCAATGGAAATCTCATCATCGTCCGATGACGCTTATGATAAGGCCGAGACCACCACTCAATTGGAGAAACCAAACGAGACCGACGAAGTTGTTGAGACAGTGAGGCTCGGCAACAAGTCGGGTCCACTTCACAAAAGACCCCAAATGAAAGCAGAGTTCATCGCGAGCTCCCAAGTGCGCACAAGTTCGACTCAAAAAGGAACTTCACGCACCTCTCATCATTGAACAAATCCCATTTGGTCGTGATGATTCCTTTGTAGAATCATTTCCTTTCTCTCTAGAGGTACCCGACCTCCCCGACGAGTCGAGAACGTTCTCGCGCTTCCTACGCACTGATCTTGTTCTTCCATCCGACACCATCGTTCGGTGACTATGACTTTGACGTGCTGCGTGTCCGTCACCGCAAGAAGAAAATGAAGTTCGGGAGGTGTTCAAAGCATTATTTGCTTTGAAATTGAACGGATGGAGAGGCACCAGGCCTCTATGGACATGAGGCTGGATAACGGAGAGATGCCAACCTTCTGGCGACTTGAGAGACATAACTTGATCGAGAATCGGGAATGGTGGCAAAGAAGAAAACAATGCGTGTGGAACAAGCTAGATATTTCAAAACATTGTTCAACAAGTCAGCCTGATGCGGAGAGTGAGAATGCGATGCAAAAACGAAATTGAGAGAACACATTGAGCACATGCATGAAGCTCACACTCTTGAGATAAAGGCTGTGCGTGAGCAAAATAAGAGTGATCTCCAAGCGTATGGAAGAAAACATAGATAGAAAATTCAGCCTTCTCATGGCCGAGATGAAGCTAATTTCGCGGAGTCCAGTCCAACGCTACTCGCTCAAATTTCATGCCGCATACTCCGCAGCGGACTCGATGGACCTCGACTATCGCAGACTCGACTTCACTTGCGAAGTATGTTTCCAGGGGTTCCTCTCTCCTTTGATGATGCCAAAAAGGGGAAGAGGAATACCTTAAAGCGCTAAAGAGATCTGAAGGCTGAAAAGGAGGGAGCAAGCTGTGAAGGGAAAGACAGTGATGAAGTTACAAGGAAAAAAAGAAAGGAAAGTCTGTTGAGGGGAAGAATCGAGAGATGTGACCTTAATGATTGCACAAACCCCCAACAAGGTCTTGTCACACGGTGATATTATCGTGACAAACTCCCAGTGACTCCGCCACTCCAACACTCTGCTATATCTATGGCCGAAAAGAGAAAGACAATTGAAGCGAGGGATGGAGGAAGTGGAAGGAAGAATGGATGCCCGAGTTATGAATATCTTGAAACAACATGGAGGCATTCCAAGAGACAGAGACACTTATGCCATCTCAGATGCCGGAACTAAGCCAAGATCGGTTGATGAATTTAAAACGCTCGCATCTGAAGGATACTTTGCAAACATGTCCATGGCTCAAGCTTGAGACTTGACTGGGAAAAGGTCTCACGCTATGTGAAGAAGTTGACAGACGGACTACCGGCGGTCAAAATACACGCCCAGAGGAAGAGGAAAAACAGTGGTGGAGGAAGAGGTTTCGGACCTAGGCCTCGCCCCAAAAACATTGAGTACATAGATCCGAGGGCAAGAAAGAAGGGATCTCTTGGGCTGTCTTGACCAAGTAGCCAATCTGCAAGTGGCTAAAAGCAATCTTTGAGTATGCGAAAAGAATCGAAGAAGAAAATAAAAGACAAACTCAACTTTGGGAGGAGAGACAAGAGAGATTAAGAAGAGATGAAGATGCCGGAAGGCATATGAAAAAAAGAAGAAGGCGGTGAAGATGAGAAAAAGAGAAGAAGACCGGAAGATGAAAAGAAGGAGAATGGCGAATGAGATGAAGTGTTGTTGTCCACCCCTTCATGTATTTTACTATGTAAATACATAATATGTAAGTCTTCTCGTAATAAATCAGAAATTTTCTATTTTTTTTAGACATAAATGTTTGCTTTGATACACCTTGTAAACAGGTTGTAATGAAACAAGAATGTTATGATCAATAAAAGAATTGATTCTACGCATACATTCTCTGTGAATGCACTATCTGTATGTATCTTTGCTATTTACATTCTTACGAATGTTTTAAGTTTTGGCATCATCAAAAAGGGGGAAATTGTTGGGAAATTTATTGTTTAGATTTTGATGAATGCCATGTAAAACTTAGAATAGGAAGTTGACACCCCATTCTTTGTTGTAAACTCGCATTGTAATAAATAGGGTTGGTCAAGTGAGTTAAGTCGATTATGCCCAAACAGGCAAGAAGACAAACCGGAGACTAGAAGGAAGACTCCGCATTGCAAGACATCCGAGTATGGCAAAGAAGAGAAAGACGGAACTCGATCAAGGAAGCGGTGAGATGCACTGAGTGGAGTATCGGTCAAGTCAACTCAAGATAAGCCAAGTCTCAAGTTGAAGTGACAAGAGTCATCCATGATTGGAAGGCGACTCTAAGTCACCTGGGAAAGCAAGGAAATGCGGTCAAGTCAAGATAATCGAAAGAGATCCGTTGCCGAGAAATCAAGAGAATTACTTAAACAAGTAATATCACCATGCTACCTTTCTCGAAGTTCTCAGTCCCGAGAGCGTGCAAAAGGAATAAACCAATGGGAAGCACTACACCGTGTCAGAACTCTGAAAAGCTGAAGAACATTTTATACGAGGAAGTGGCAAATTCAAGGACTGCAACAAGACAAGCCAACGTCCACAAGTGACTTTCAAAAATAAGCCTATCTCTTCAACGGGCAGATTTTTGAAAGATCACTATAAAAGGCTGAGGAATAACTCAAAAAAAAATGATGAAGGTTACCTTGACCAGAACCACGAACATTCAAGAAAACATTTGAACTGTAACCAAAAACATTCTCAAATCATTCAAGATTAATCCTCAAGCCTACATTACGAAGAAAATCAATCCAACACTCACCTGTGAAGGAAAGATAGCTTCAATCAGTTGAAGAGGAAACTTTAGAAGAAAAGGGGGTCTACATTCCACGAAGGATTGTAGGAAGGTTCAAGGTCGAACCAAGTCTTGAGCTTTTGGAGGGCTTCGTGATCAAATCCAAAGAGCTTGAGCAAGTGGGCTGTAGTAGCAAGGCAGCTGCCCTGTGAAGAAGCTGAGTCGTACGAGAAGCCAGCTGAGTGACCAAGGCATCTCCAGACTGAGTCCCGAAGGATCAAGTCAGCTGTGTGATCAAGACTTGTATCTGGACTGTTACCACTTTGTATACTTGATAAATACCTAGTGGATTCCTCCGGGGAGTTGGAGAAGAGAGGAGTAGAAGAATTGCCCCATCTTGAACCTCTATAAAAATTTATCGTGTCATTTACATTTCAAAGACTTTAATTTCTGCATCATATTTGTTTAATTCTCACGACATATTTACTATCCATTAGATAATTTCTAAGTACTAAATCAAGCTTTAAATCTCTACTAAACCAAACTTAAGGGTGTTAAGTCTTCCATTGAAAACAAACCACAGTTGAGCTAATTCGGTCTTAACAATTGAGTTATTCTATCAACAGTTCAATCGAGTCTTTTGAGTGACTAACTCTCTGATTAACTAAATTGGTTGTCCACCTGGGACACAGCTGCGTAGTATCAACTCGAACTTTTAAAAGGACTAAATCGAAAATTTGGTAAGATTTATTCACCCCCTTCTAAACCTTACACTCACACCCTTGGGACCTACAATAATGAATAATACAATTTGAATGCAAGTGTAGTCAAGAAATAAGCCTAGACCTCAAGATGTGAAAGTGAAAGATCTTGAAATTATTACAACAAGAATAATAACAATGAAGAACAAATATGTTTGCTTGAGTGTATCTTGTTGTGTTGTAGAATTCTCTATCTTTTTTTTGTGCTTCAAAATCTTCGTCTATTTATAGGAGATGATTGATCATTGATAGGCTCCTCTTGGGAACTGATTTCTACAAAAAAATTACAATTAAAATCAAGATTATAGCTGTTAGAAATCAATCCTACAATTTAGAGAAAAGTTGTCTACTGTACAACGGTTAGAATTTTGTTGTCAAACATTAGGGCGACCGATCGCGCACAAATAGACATTTGAAAAATGCACTGAAAAATTACACGGGGCGACCGGTCGACGGGGGGTTCGACCGGTCGACCTCGCCATTAGCCGGTCGGCCTCTCCAAATGCGAAACAGGAAGAGTTTAACATCATACAGGTACCGGTCGACCCCTGGGCGACCGATCGACATGACCGGTCGACGCCCAGGGCGACCGTTCGACCTGTGTGATTTTTCCTCCGTCTCATTTTCTGTTCCAAAAATCATCTTCAGGTACGGGTTGCCCTATAGGGCGACCGGTCGACCAAGAGACAAGAATGTTGTCCAGTTTTTGTCGAAAATAAACCTCAAGAAATACTCCGAAAACTTAGTAAAATATTTTAAACCGATCGGGAGTATTTAGACAACATTTAGGAACATTGTTTTGGTGAAAAAACACATTAACACAAAATCATCAAAAGTGTTGTCCAATTTTTATCGAAAATAACTTTGAAAAAATACTCCGAGAGTTTAGTACAAACATTCTAAATCATTTAGGAGTATTTGGACAACAATTAAAAATATTATTTTGGTGTAAAAACAAAATCATTAAAATCATGATAAAACCATTTATCAAACAGAAACATGACTCTTCGAATCAACATAACTTTTAGACAAAAAATCATGACTCTTTAAATCAACGTAACTCTTCGAGGGTGACAAATATATTTCGAGGCAAAAACTCATATAGGACCGTCTTACGGGTCTCAATCCGTACAATGGATCCTATTTGACCGGGGATTCGTGGATCCTATTTGATCCGGATTTGCGGATCTTTGTTGACCAGTCCACGGGTCAACAACAACTCTGTTTTTTTTTTTTGGTATTCTTCCTCGCTTAAAATAATAGTTTTAATAGGAAAAAGTATCGGTTATTTTAGATAAAGTATCATATTTTTTTAATATAGCCACATATTATGATTACATTACATTGAAGGACAAATAAATATATCTGAGTTAAAGTAACACCTTTATGAGTAAAAATATATATTTTTTTAGACAAAATATCATATATTAAGAGTAAAAATATCCGTTTTTAAAATAAATTATTACATTTTTTAATAATAAATAAAAAAAAAGATGAATAATAAATATGATAGAGTTAAAGTAATACTTTTACAAGTAAAGTATTTGTTTTTTGAGATAAAGTAACATATTTTTTAATATAGTCACAAATTATGAATATGTTACAATAAATATATATAACAGAGTTAAAGTAATACATTTATACGTTAAAGTATCTATTTTTTGAGATAAAGTATCATGTTTTTTAATATAGTCACCAGAGCCGTCTTAGGGGTGGCCAAGGCGGCGCCGCCGCACAGGGGCCCCCTCCGACAAGGGCCCCCGAGCCCTGATTTTTTTTTAATTAATTTAATGGTTTTATATATATGTATACCTAAGCTAAAGAATACAAATTTTCACAAAAGAACTCTTGGGCACAGCGCTTATGCCTCTTATTCATGCTTGAGGTCGCGTGTTCGAGCCTTTAAGGATACAAAGTCTGTTTTATTATTTTTTATCTAGGCAGGACGGATTAAAACGTAACATAAAATAAATAATTCTAGTTTTCACAAAAGAACTCTTAGGTGTAGTGTTTTGTGCTCTCTCTTGCATAACTGAGGTTGCGTGTTCAATCCTCCATAGATACAATTTTTTTTTTACTTAAGCGTGGGCAAAATCAGTTTCAAAATCAAAGAAATATGTATGTATTGATATTTTTTCCCCTTAATGATATTAAAGTATCTTTTTGTAGTAGAAAGTCGAAATGGAAATATAATTCTCATTATTTTATTTCTATTAGTTTTTTTTTTAACTTTTTATATGAATATAAAGGGCCCTTTTTCGATTTGCACCAAAGCCCCTTAAATTATAGGATCGGCCCTGATAGTCACAAATTAGAAATGAAGGAAATAAGGAAAAATAAAAAATAAATATGATATAGTTAAAATAATACTTTTATTAGTAAAAGTATCTGTTTGTTGAGATAAGTATCAGATTTTTTAATACATTTACAAACTAGGAACAAAAAAAGAGGAAAAATAAAAAATAAATATGATGTAGTTAAAGTAACACTTTTATGATAATCCATTTATTCAGATAATGTATCATGTTTTATAATAGACTTGAGTTCAGTTCTTAGCCCATTCATTTAGAAGGCGTTTTTAATTTTTATTCTATTTACCAGGCGTATTTATGAATGACTTTATATACATGGTTACAATAAAATTCCACAACAAAGCCCTAATGGTGTAGTGGTAGAATACCACCTTAAGCATGTATAGGTCGTGTGTTCGATATAGTTTTGTTATTTTTTTAATAATAACAGTCAAGCGCGCGGGTAGGCGGTAGGATCCACGGGCGGGTGTGTGAGTGGGTGTAGGATCCACCGCGAATGGGTGGGAGGGCGGGCTAGGATCCGTAAGACGGTCTGAAGAGATCTACTCATTTTTCGAGGTCCGCATTATAACATTTGTGCCACAAAATAAATTATGAAAATTATAACACGTGTTTCTTCTATTTCCTTTTGCTTATTGATTGTTATATTAATTTTCTTATAAGTTTTGTCTTTGGAATTTTTATTTAAACAATTATGATATTTTACTTTTCATAGTTATATGAGTTTAATTAGTGGAATTGACATGAAAGTTATATATTATATACTTTTCATAGTTTAAACAATTATGTAATTTGAGCATAAACTGAAAAATTGTTTAGTAAAAACACTTTATTAATTTTGTATTACACGCACAGGCTTCAAATATAAGTCATACGTCTCATGAGATTTAAACTTAACTTATTATTCTAGTCAGTTTACAGAAACCGTCAATGGCGCGAAAATTGGCGTGGCGGCGCAACCGTCAGAACATTGATATCGCCGGATGGACCAGACGGAGGAATCGGTCCTTTCGTAGCTTTTCGATTGATATTTTTTGTCGATTAGTGGTGGTTTCTAAAGGACGGTGTGGTGGCCCCGGAATGTAAGTCCCTCTGGACGGTCCAGACGGAGGCGTCGGTCCTCTCGGTAGCCATCGGAAATTTATTTTCTGCTGATGCGCGGCGGCTTCAAAGCGCGATGTGGCGGCGGCGGAAGATTGGCAAATGAGGAAATCATGATGGATTGCAAAATAATTGCGGAGAACAGAATATTCGCTCGTCTTCATATTTGTCGAAGAAATTTTATTTTTTCTATTTTATTTTTATTTTCTGATAATTTGCAGATACTGAATTTAAATAGGAGGAGGAGGTATTGAAATTCATTGCTAGGAATTATATTTGCTTGATTATATTACAAGCTTATAACAATTTGTTTGTAATTCAGAGTCAAAATTGATTATGATATTATTATATTAATAAGAAAAAAATTACTTGGTCAAATTGATTTTGGAATGTAATAGTAATAATTACTTGATTACAAGAGACTATAATAAAAAACAAAAAACAATGTGCTCAGGGGCAGAGCCAGGACAACTGGTACGGGGGGCAAGATTAGAGGTGTTAATCTTTTCATGTTTCGTGTTCACGTGTCGTGTTTTGACACAGATATTATAGGTCTGACACGAACCTTAACACGACCCGTTTAATTATTTGTGTCAAGATACACGACATGAACACGACCCATTTATGACACGGATAACCGACACGACACGAAAAAACTATATAATTTAAAATTGTCACGAAAAAAATAAAAAATTGGAGAAAAAAAATAAAATTACAAATAAAAAATACATTAAATATTAAAAAAAATTAAATTTGTGTTAAGTTTCGTGTTGGGTTATCGTGTCGTGTCAGAAATTGACGCATCTAGCCAAGAGTAAAAAACAAAAGATGACATTTGTGTATATATACAAGATAATAAAGTTTATATATATTACATTTGTATCAAAAAAATATATTAATATTTATTAGTAAAATTCATGGAATAGAAAATATAATTTTAAGATGATAATAATATAAAATAAGATCTACAAATTCTCCAATTTAACTTACTAAAATTCATGGAATAATTTTTATCTAACAAAATTTTGAGGGGGCCAAAATACTAAATAATAAAACTATAGTTACTAAAATAAAAAAAATAAAAAAGTTGGGGGTACCAGGGCCCCCCTGAGCCACCATGGTGGCTCCGCCCCTGAATGTGCTTGTAATCCTATGCTTGTTGTTTTGCTAGGTATGGTTTTGTATTAATTTTTTTTTTGAGTTATGCATACATTTTATTCGGGATTAAACCCCTGATCTTCCACATATTTGAGGGAGTCATACCAGTAGGCCAAATGACTGGTGATTGGTTTTGTATTAATTACTTTCCGGAAATTGGCACATTTAGGAATAGCATATATGTTGTTTTATATGCATTACACGACAAATTCATAGTCAAATTAACTGAGAAAAATAGAGGCCTATACAAGTTTTCCAAATCATTATTATTCCAATTAATTCACCAAAATCAATATAGTTTTTCATTTTTTTTCCTTTGTTATTGATTAACTACATAATTTTTCATTTCACAACGAAGAGAAAACACGAATTGTATAAATGAAACAAGGAACATGGGAGAAGAAACCAAATTAACTAGACTTTTATTTTATTGACTAATTAATAATTCCAAACTCCACTTTTATTTCCAATACTGCATGAAAAATCTACAGGATCAAGTTGTACCAGTGTTCTCTGTGTTTAAACCGGAATGTGGCGGCGGAGGCGGCGGAAGGGCCGGCCGTTTGCGGTGGTGCGGCGGATCTTTCAGGATGTAATTAATTTGAGCATAAACTGGAAAATTGTTTAGTAAAATCACTTTAATTAATTTTGTACTAAAATTTACACGCACACTCGCACAGGCTTCAAATATATAATATCGTCTGTTATCCATCCGATTGTGTAGCATCTCATTCCACGTACATGATTTAAACTAACTTCGTCATTTTACGTCTCAAAAAAAAAAATCCACATTTTAGATTATTTTTCTAGTCAGTTTACAGAAACCGTCAATGGCGCGAAAATTGGCGCGGCGCGCGCAACCGTCAGGACGTTGATATCGCCGGACGGACCAGACGGAGGAATCGGTCCTTTCTGTAGCCGTTCGATTGATATTTTTGTCGATTAGTGGTGGTTTCAAAACGGCGGTGTGGTGGATTCGGAATGTAGGTCCCATTGGACGGTCCAGATGGAGGCGTGGGTCCTCTCGGCAGCCGTCGGAAATTTAATTTCTGCTGATGAGCGGCGGCTTCAAGGCGGCGATGCGGCGGTGGCGGCGGAAGATTGGCAAACGATGAAATCAGAATGGATTGCAAAATAATTGCGGAGAACAGAATATTATTCGTCGTCTTCATAATTCTCGAAGAAATTTCCTATTTAATTTATTTATTTTATTTTAATTTCTGACAAATTTTCATATTGCAGGTACTGAATTTAAATAGGAGGAAATGGAGGGTGTTTTCGTAATTCATTGGTAAGAATTATATTTACTTGATTATATTACAAGATTATAATAACAATTTGTTTGTAATTTAGTGTCAATTGATGGTTATGAGTTATGATATTATATTAATAAGAAAAAAATTACTGGGACAAATTGATTGATAATAGTAATAGTAATTGCTTTTTTTTTTTATTTTATTTTTGAAAGCAATAGTAATTGCTTGATTACAAGAGATTATACTGATGTTTGTAATCCATTTACATATTGTTTTGCTATTATGGTTTTGTAATAATTACAATCTGTCATTAGTAAATATAAAAATGAAACAGAAATAAGAAGCTATTGAATAATATATATACATGGAACAAAATAATGTATTTGAGAGTAGGGTAACCAAATGGAACTCCATCGGGTTCCAAACCGATACTGAAACCATGGTCAATGGTTCCAAATTAGAGCCGAAGCCCGGAACCGTGCCGATTTTAGTTCGATTCGGTTTCTTGGTCTCAAAAACCATGGAACCGGCGGTGGAATCGGTGGTTAAAACCGCTTGTTTCAATGTTAAAACCAACATTTTTTTATTTTATTAGGTAAAAATATACTAGAAGAAATGTTAAATGTTTATTATAATGTTTTATATTCGTAACCACATGAAATACATTTTAAATCAAAATATTGTAAGCGAATTACGTGAACTTTGATTCCTCTATCTCATGGATTAATTTCGTGACGGATCTAAAATGATCCATATTAGCTAACCCATTTGAATTTGGATCGACTTGTTTTGGATTGTAAATTGGCTTGGATCTGTCTCATGAATTTAAATCCGCGAGATGGTCTCACATAAGATTTTCTCTACTCTTATAGTATATATAGACAATTTAAATAAATGGTTTATAGTTTTATCAACAATATCCATATTTTATTTTTATAATTTTAGGGTTTTAAAATAATTTCAATTTTTTACTATTTTTAGCTTTTTATCGTTATCTTTTTTTCTAAAAATTTTTTTTTTAGACTTTTTAATAAGTCTGGATTTTTAATAATTTTTGTTAATAAATTACTTTTTTTTTTTTTGTGGATTTTGGAATTTTGGCATGCCAAGAATATCCATTAGAAAGGCCCCCTCAATTTTTATATTTAATGTCTTGGCCCGAATGGGCTTTTGGGGGCAAAGTACTATCATTAGTTTAAATTTAGGGGTGAAGTGGTGTTATGTTAATTACTGGGGATTATGTGCCAAAAACTATCAAATTAGGGGGTGACATGCCATTTACCCTATTATTAATATTAAGTTCAGTCTTTTTCCCCTTTTTTTGAGTAAGCGAAATTGATAAACGATTTTTAAAAATAAAAAATTATCAAAAGATAAAGAAACATTCTAGTTAAAACCAAACCCTAACCATGGAGAAAACAGGTTCCAAACTGAACCTAACCGTAGCCAGCCACCCTTATTTGAGAGTATGCAAAATAAGAAGTTATTATTATAAAGAAGGGAAAAATGTTTTTGTCGCCTTCGACTAACCCTACATTGAGGTTAATGTCTAAAAGGCTAGGCACGGACATCTCGAATCGTATAAGCCACGAATTAAAAATATATGTTAACTTTTTTATTTTTCCTAATCGAACCATCCCAAAAACTTTATGGTACAATTTTGGAGATTTTTAGATATTAAATGCGGATGAGCGAAATTAAAACCCATTTAAATAGTTGTTTAAATAGTTACATTATAAATATATATCATTTTTATCTTCATGTTTGAATTAAGTAGACATTTAATGAAATTTAATATTAAAAAAAATAAACTACAATACTTCAATAATTGTAATTATTTAAAAAGGCATACAATTCCTTCCAAAAAAAAAAAAGAGCAAACAATTATAATAGATTAAAGTATTTATAAATTATTAATTTTAGGCCCATTAAAAATGATCATTAAATAAAGAAGGTATTAATTAATTGAAGTGGTTAAAAATAAAATCTAATATTTATAAAACTTAAAATATAACACTATAATGATTTTAGTTATTTAAGAAAACTAATAATTAATAATGATTAAAATATTTATATATATATATTAATAGTTATAGCCCCATGTATTAATTAATTGACAATTAATTTAGGATTTGATTTAATAATTTAATTTGGAATATCAATTTTCTATTATTTTTAAAGTATGAAATCTTTGATTCTCCGATTCTTTGTTCTAGACCAAGCCGGTCCACGAATCTGAATATCATGCTAAATCGTCTGAATTTTTAGGGGTGACAATTCAGTCATCGGGTCGGATTCGTGTTTGGTTTTGGGTTGATCTCGAGTTATATTTAAAATACATAAAAAAATAACTAAAAAAAAATAACTACGTTTCGATCAAATTGGTAACATATTGTCATATTTGTGTTAGTTGTTTTCGTGTTCGGGTTTCTCTCGGTAACCGGGTTCGGGTTCGTATCGTGTCGGATTGTCACCTCTACGAAATTTGGGACTGTAGGGGACATTTAATTTTTAGCTACGATACATTTTCGAATATCAATTTTTAAAATATCCGAATTTCAATACAATTACGGATATTTTTAAATCTTCCATTCTTTCTTTGCCCCCTCTTTTTGTAAATACTCTATCATATCATTCAAAAGATATGATATTTGGTCTGTGAGGCTGACCGCCCATATGTAGTTAAAATCGATTGAGTGATCATGTGAATTTTTTAATTTCAAAACTTTTTTTCTAATCCTATTTTTCTTTGTTTGGGAAGATTTGTTGGACTTTCTTGGAGGGAAAATTGATCCCCTCTTAGACCATTTCCAAAGACTTTTTACTATTTTGGTGCGAGAATTTACACTACTTTAGCGCAAAATATGTGTTTCATCTCCAAATAGCTTACACTATCTTGTGCACTAAAAAAGAATATTTCATAAGATTCATTCTTTTAATTATTTTGATTTTTATTATGTTATAATTGATAAAAATATTGTATAAGTAACTTTATTTAATATAATATTTACTAAATTTTTTATCTTCAAAATTAATTAAATTAAAAAAATAGAATATAATATTTTGATTTTATTTAATATTACTTTTTAAAATATAAACAAATTCAAAAAAAAGTAAAATTAATATAATATTTATTAAATGTTTTATTTTTAAAAGTAAACATATTAAAAAAGTTAAATTTAATGAAATTTATGTAACATTAATTTTAATATTTTTTAGGTTAACTACAATATAATATTAATAGTAATATTTAAAGTTAAAATAAAGATATAACAATTTAAATTAAAAAATCAAAAAAGAAAAAAGTAACATTGCTACAGTACCACGCCCAAAATGGCGTGGTACTATTGCAAATGCCAAAATACAACCAAATATAGTGCAATCTTGGAGGGCCTCAATTGGCGCCCAACGTCAATTGTGCGTAATCTTTGGAGAAGCTCTTAACTTCATTTTCTCCTCCATTTTCCAAACAAACAAAAGAAATTGCCAATTTTAATATGGGCCTTAAATATATTACATATCATAAACTAAAAAATTTAGGAGAAATTAAATGGGCTACGCTGATTTTGGTCCCCATACCACACAATATACTCCTATTACTTTTGTAACTAATTTTTACTTTTGTACATAATTTTTTTTTACGCTCCTGCATATTTTTTTTATTATTTTTATTTTTTCATTTTTTTCGTTCTGCATTGTTTTACATGTTATATAAGTTGTTTCGATATTGTTTAAATTTGTTTCTATGTTGTTTCTTTGTTGTTTCGATGTTTCAAAACAACTTTAACCTATTTTTAAAATTTTTTTTTATTCATATATTATTTTGTACATTGTTCTATTGTTTTTCGGTGTTGTTCTATAATATTTTTAATGTTGTTCTAATAAATTTTTTGTTGTTTTCATGTAGTGTTCAATGTATAAATACAATTTTTACCTTTTTAAGCTCTTTTTATTCATGTAGTGTTTTAAATATTTTTACGTTGTTTCTAAGTTGTTTTCATATCCTTTTTAATGTTGTTCCGATGTTTCATTGTTGTTTCCATGAAGTTTTTGATGTCTAAATACAATTTTTACTTATTTTTAACTTTTTTGCTCATATGATGTTTCTATATTGTTTTTGGTTTGTTTCTATATTTTTTTAGTTATTGAAACATGTTAGAAACAATGTTGAAACAAAGCGTAAAAAATATCCGGAAATTTTTCTTTGGAGTGTATTGTTGTGTAAAAAAGGGCGGAGCGTAAATGTAAGTAAAATTGTATCGAAAAGCGTAAAAGGCTACCATTGACTTAAAAAATGTGGGTATTTATGTCAATTGCCCATAAATTTAATTATTAGTTAATTTGCATTCAAGTCTGTTTATATTCAATATTCAAATTGATAAAATTTTAAGAAAATACACACATATATAGTCAAATGTCTATAAATTATAACTTTGGGATTGCCAATATATATTAATTTATGGAGATATTAAATAATCAATAAATTAATAATTTATAAATTTATAGAAATGACTAGCATGGAAAAGAATTCTTGTGGATAGTTGTCTTTTTTTTTTTTGAAACGATAGAAATATATTTCAAAACTCAACAAAATTTACACTGCCAACTCAAAAATGGCCACCTTGAGCATACATACATTGATACATGTCAAGGGAGAAACTCCGTCGAGAGGTATAACCACCGTAAACCGAGGAGCAAAACAAAAAACAACTAAAAACACAAAACAAAAAAGAAAACTAAGCACTCCAAAGGAAGACTAAACCGTAAGTCAAGCGGCTACGATAATCTAGAGGGGAGGGGGTGAATAGATTATCTCCATCTTTTGATATCGCCCTTTTTTTTTAACCAAATGCTCAAATACGATAATAAAGGTGTGGAATATAAGCAACACACGTCGATTTAAAGAGGTTCAACCCACCTAGGCCTAATCCTCTACCACCCCAAAGATATCCTCAGGGATGGATTTCGAAAAGAGAAAAAAGATTTTATTAATAATTACCAAAATTATTACAACAAAATCTTACACCAACACCTTGAAGAGCACCACACTCTTCTTCAACACCACCTTTGAGATTACCACAATCTCACTTGAAGATTACCACAATCTCCAAGCGGCACCTTGTGAAGATTACCACAATCTTCACCCTTGAAGAAGCACCACACTCTTCAACACCTCAACAAGAAGATTACCACAATCTTCTTACACCTAACACCTAGTTCACCCAGTGTGTTCTTACCACAACACTCACAAGGATATCTTGTGTTTGAATGACGACCACAAATTCAAGATTACAACTCGATAATTGATAATACAATAGAGTGCAAGTGTAATCAAGAATAGCCTAGACCTCAAGGATGTGAAAGTGATAAGCTAGGCAAATTACAACAAGAAATATGATGTAAAAACAAGTGTATTCTTGAGTGTATCTTGTTGTGTTGTAGTTTTCTCTCATATTGTGTTGCTTCAATTCTTCCTCTATTTATAGAAGATGTCTTGTACATGATAGGCTCCTCTTGGGGACATGAATTACTGTAAAAAATTGCAAGACAATTGAAGAAAAGAGTCATTAGAAATCAATCTCACAAATTAAGGAAAAGATGTCTGCTGCACAACGGCTACATTTTCTTTGTCAAACTTGAGAGGCGACGTCGCACAAATAGACGTTAGAAAAAGAGAATACACATTTACAGGGCGGCCAGTCGACGTAGGGTTCGGCCGGTCGTCCCTTACTTCAACCGGTCGCACAACTTCAAAAACGAAGGGCAAATGTTACTGTTTCAATTTTTGCTCCCAGTGCAGGTCGCCCCTAAGGGGTCGACGGTCGACGCCACCGGTTGCCCTATAGGGCGACCGGTTGCCACTGACCATTTTCTGCAAACATGAAGTTTTTCTTTTTCTCAACTTTCGTGCACGGGTTGCCTATACGGCGACGGTTGACCTCAAAACAAAAGTGTTGTCAATTTTATATCGAAAATAGACTTCAAGAAATACTCCGAAAAATAGTGAAAACATTTTAGACCGATCGGGAGTATTAGGACAACATTTAGAAACATTGTTTTGGTGTAAAAATACATTAACAAAAATCATTAAAAGTGTTGTCCAATTTTGTCGAAAATAAAACTTGAAGTTATACTTGGAAAATATTAAAACCATTTTAAATCATTTAGGAGTATTTGGACAACCTTTAAAACCATTGTTTTGGTATAAAACAAAATCATCAAAATCATGATAAAACCATTTATCAAACAATCTCCCCTTTTGATGATTACAAACCAAAACAATTTGACAAGGCCGATTTTGAAAACAAAACAATTTTGAGAGCGATTTTGAAAACAAAACAATTTTACCCCGGTAAAAAGAACTATCCGTTGTGAGTGACAACATTCCATGCAATAAAAACACAAGGATGGGAGTAGAGATATTCAAACACATATAGCAAATGCTCCCCTATCAACATGCACAACAAGAGTAATATAGAAGCAACTTCAACATAAGCTAAAATCTTAGCTTTTCGATATTGAGCTTAAGTATCAATAACTTAAAAGCTCCCCTGTCAAAGATACATCATTAGAACCGTATGTAAGTCCATACTACAACCAATGGACCATGATTCATACATAACCATAATGCACCAAGTGGACTAAATATGATCCACAACTTATGGCTTTATGAAGCCATAGCTTATAACTTCTTTTCGTTAAAACTTATCTTAGCTTTTATGAGCTAATGAGCTTATAACCTGTTCTCCACCTGTTTCTCCCCTTTGGAATCATCAAAAAGAATGTTAGCACGATAAATACATCATATATTCATATCAAAGAGCACAACTAAACCGATGTATCGAGCTATTTGAGCATTGAAACTTATAAACCAAATAGGAGGAAAAAGTCGAATCATACGACTTGTAGAGGTTTATGAAAACTCATTTGATAAGCAAAACATGATCTCTATAAATGTATAGGACTTTTGAAATCGAGAGAATCATGTAGGTGATGAATTTTTCATTGAAACGTTTTATCGAACACTTGGCGGGCGTCAAAAATAGAAAAAGTTATATATAGCCCTTGTAAATGAAATCAAGCCAAGATTTTCATCACCAAATACAATTTAACAAATATCATTCATCAACAATCAATAAGCTCATCACAAACATATATGAATCATATCAAGAAAAATACATATAAGCCACAAGCTCGAGGGTTCAACCCAATTGAGCTAAAGATAGTGAAATTCTTACCATTCAATCGGTAAAGACGAGCAATGATGATGATAGTCGAGCTAGATAATCCCCAAAATATATAATTCATGCATCAAAACTCATTTGAAGTGAATTGTGTGTGAAATTTGCAAAGGGGACGAAAAATGGCCAAAAGAAGTTAAACTTGCGAATCTCAAGACGGAACCATTTTAATCCAAGATTTTGCTTAGGGCGACGATCGTGGTTGAGGGCGACCGGTCGAGGTTGAGGGCGACCGGTTGCCTCAACCCTTTCAGCCATCATGTCTGTCGAGTTTTCCAAAATCCGAATTTTCAACCAAAAATCCGATTTTTGCCCCTAAGTTTTAAAAAGCGTGCAAAATGCAAACGTAGACTTCATTCAATATACATTATGTCATAATCAAGCTCGAAATGAGGTAAAATACTCGGTGGTTAACGATCAAAAAGTCCGCGAGTTATCCTTGAGACGGAATTAAACACATCTCAAGTTTTTGTTAAAAATCACAATCCCTTAAAAATATATCGAATCTCAATATGTTTAGTTCGATTATGACGAACCAAATTTTGAATATGAATAACCGTATAATAGATACCGAACTTGTTATCATGAGAAAATAAGAACGTTTTAAAACTTTGGATACAACAAGTCATACGAAGAAGTGCCTTTCAAATATTTGAAAATTTCTTTTAGTGGCACTTTAATGAGATTCGTTGGGATAGTTTTTAAGTCGAGCATATAGACATAAGACATATGGAATGTCGAGTCTGTAGGAATAATACAAGAAGACATACCTCGAATTTGTTTGTCAACCGACATGCCTTTCTCAACCTTTGTCAATCTCTTCATTGATAGCCATAGAGGTTGGAATGATTCTTCCTTCTTCAATGCCTAACTCCTTCAAGAGTTCTTTTGAAATGTAACCATCTACTTGGCATTGAATGATTTGAAGTCCAAACAAGAAATCATGCTCATTTCAAGTACACCTTGCATCAACTTAGAAAACCATATCTTGCACAAATATTCATTAGTAACACCAAAAATATTCTCATAAATATGCACAAGTTTAAATAATATTGCCCTTTTTCACAAACAAAGAGAGTAGTATCAACTTTACCTTTTGTAAAATCATTTAGTAAAAATAGCTAAGTCTATCATACCATACACGGTACTTGTTTTAAACCATACAAGGCCTTAAAAACAATCATTTGGCCTAGAAAAATTTTAAACCCTGAGGTTGTTTTACATAGACTTCTTCTTGAATAAAACCATTTAGAAATTTGGATTTAACATCCATTTGGTAAAGCTTGAAATTTTCTTAAACCAAGAATGGGCAAGTAAAATGCAAATAGCTACAAAATGTGCTATGAGTGCAAATGTTGCATCAAAATCGATTACCTTCTTCTTGAAAATACCTTCGAGCTACTAACCTCGCCTTTTGGTTCGACCAATGTTGCCTTGGTCATCAAGTTTGTTCCGGAATACTCTTTTTATCTTTTTCATCACTATCATCATATGGCATTCAATTGATCTAAGGTGTTCATAATAGAACATTTACATCCAAATATTTGGAGTACTTCATTTCTCATCTACACAACTTAACAAACTCATTACCGGCATCGCTTATATAAGCAAGAAAAGATAGTCCAAGTGTAAAAACATGCCTCAATCATCAATCACAAAAATATCTTGCATAAGAGCATAGTAGAAATAGACACTAAATATATAGACCATGAATCAATAAACACATACTATGCATTTAGAAGATCATCAAGAGTCTAATAAATCATGCAAGTTCAAATAAGCTTAAGAAAGCTATAAAAGGTCTCTTTTGAAATTTGAAAATCCGATAACATATAATTGAGACCTCATTTGAAAGAAGTATTTGAACAAAAGTTGACAAAGCAAATATGTGCAATCAAATATCAATAGTGCCTTTCAAAAAATCTAAAAATCCTCTTAATGGCATTTGTATGAAATACTATGAAAAACAAGCACATAGGCACATGGCAATATATATCGAGTCTACAAGAGTGAGAATAACACAAGTAAACGTACCTCGATAATTTATGCCTTTCTTGACAAATAATGACGTAAATGGCCATTTGTGAAAATATGTAAATCCTACACGATTCTTAAAACATATCTAGCACAAATCATAATGATAAAAGTGTAGGCTAAGAGATATCACAAGTAAGCTCATGCCATAAAAATCCATAAAAGATGATAACACACTTTAGTCTACAAAAATGCACAAGAGTTTTAAAAACATCATATAAGGTCTTCTTTTTCAAAAATATTTTAAAAGCACAAGTATATATTGAAGACCTTAATTAAAAAATAAATATTTGAAAACTCATTTTGCAATTAAGACACAAATAAAAGCATGCATAATAACAAAATAAAATGCATATTTAAATAGGGAGATACGGGTTACCAATTCGCCATTTCCATGGGTTGTGTCGTTCCCATTGTTGATGATATCTTCCCTTGAGAAGTCACTTTGTTGATGATGACTTCTTTGATTGCTCCATTTCAAGGTTTGTTGCTTTCCCATTGTTGAAAGTCTCTTCTTCTTTGAAAATCATCTTGTTGAAGATGTCTTTGCCATTTCAAGGATTGTGTTCTTCCCATTTTTGATTATACCCTCTTCTTGGAAATTGGCTTTGTCGAAAATAGTTTCTCCTTCTTTGATCAAATGAAACGGTCATTTGATGTCTTCTTGCGGTATAAATTTTCTTTGATCATTATTTCGTCGGTACCTAATATGACATTGTTTTGTGGTACCCTTATGTGTTTTTAAGGTCCTTTGGGATTAGTCTTGAGACTTTTAGGTCTCCAACAATAATGGAGCTATTTCTAGCCCGACAAGTATTTACCGTATGACCCTTTTTACCGCAATAAAAGCATGTAATAATTCTAGGAGCATAATGACCAACGTCTTAGAGACTTGATTCCTTTTCATGTGATTGACACCCTTAGGCTTATGATCAAGTTCTAGTTTGAATTATCACAACAATCAACAATATTGGTCATCTTATCGGTACTCGAGTTGGATTTAGATAAATCATTTTTCAAGCAATTTATATCCTCAACAAGAGTACTATTTTTTTCTCAAGGTTTCTAACCTTGTCAAGAGTGGTGGTGTGAGCACATGATAGTGATTCATAGGAAGTAAATAAACTATCCTTATCATTCTTTAAAACAATGAATTCCTTTTTCAAATTTTTGTATTTAACAAGTAAGTTTTGGAATTCATCTTGTAGCTCATCATAATCATTTTGCAAGTCACTATATTCATTTTGCAATTCATTGTCATAAGAAGTAGAGGTTTAGAACTTACCTCTTTTTCTTCATTTATGCCCATAAGACAATATTCAACTTCTTCATAATTGGAAGTTGTAGGAGGCTTGTTCCTTAGATTTGAGCTTGTATGATCTTGAGAAGTAGATGCTTTTGTTTGACTCCTTTCATTTGCAAATACTCCATAGATGGCTTCTAATTTTTGCCATACTTCATGTGCCGACTTTATTCCTACAATGTGTTCATATTCTAAATCAAGAAATGAACAATACAAAATATTTAAAGCCTTACCGTTTAAGGAGATGGTTTTCTTTTCTTCATCATTGAGCTTTTTGAAGCCTTTTGAGGTGTGTGGTGTATCTTTCATCGGAATGGATTCTCCGTTCATGACGGTGTTCCAAATGTCGAACCCGCAACCTTGTAAGTAGCATTCCATTCTTTCTTTCCAAAAATAAAATTTTTGGAGTCAAATAGTGGTGGCTTGGTGGTGGAGGTGCTTGGATAGTTGAGATTCGTTAAGTAGCCGACGATCGTTTCTCTTCACTCGCGATGTGAAATGAGCTTGCCAAAGAGTTTGGCTTTGATACCACTTGTAAGTCAAGCGGCTACGATAATCTAGAGGGGGTGAATAGATTATCTCCATCTTTTGATATCGCCCTCTTTTTTTTTAACCGAATGCTCAAATACGATAATAAAGGTGTGGAATATAAGCAACACACGTCGATTTAAAGAGGTTCAACCCACCAGGGCCTAATCCTCTACCACCCCAAGATATCCGGGATGGATTTGAAAAGAGAAAAAGATTTTATTAATAATTACCAAAATTATTACAACAAAATCTTACACCAACACCTTGAAGAGCACCACACTCTTCTTCAACACCACCTTGAGATTACCACAATCTCACTTGAAGATTACCACAATCTCCATTGAGATTACCCAATCTCACTTGAAGATTACCACAATCTCCAAACGGCACCTTGTGAAGATTACCACAATCTTCACCCTTGAAGAGCACCACACTCTTCAACACCTCAACAAGAAGATTACCACAATCTTCTTACACCTAACACCTAGATCACCCAAGTGTGTTCTTACCACAAGAACACTCACAAGGATATCTTGTGTTTGAATGACGACCACAAATTCAAGATTACAACTCGATAATTGATAATACAATGATAGAGTGCAAGTGTAATCAAGAATAGCCTGACCTCGAGGATGTGAAAGTGATAAGCTAGGCAAATTACAACAAGAAATATGACAATGTAAAAACAAGTGTATTCTTGAGTGTATCTTGTTGTGTTGTAGTTTTCTCTCATATTGTGTTGCTTCAATTCTTCCTCTATTTATAGAAGATGTCTTGTACATGATAGACTCCTCTTGGGGACATGAATTACGTAAAAATTGCAAGACAATTGAAGAAAAGAGTCATTAGAAATCAATCCCACAAATTAAGGAAAAGATGTCTCACGCACAACGGTTACATTTTTGCTTTGTCAAACTTGAGAGCGGCCGTGGCCGCACACAAATAGACGTTAGAAAAAGAGAATACACATTTACAGGCGGCCGGTCGGCGTAGGGTTCGACCGTCGTCCCTTACTTCAACCGGCCGCACAACTTCAAAAACGAAGGGCAAATGTTACTGTTTCAATTTTTGCTCCAGTGCACGGTCGCCCCAGGGTCGGCCGGTCGACGCCCACCGTTGCCCTATATAGGGGCGGCCGGTTGCCGACCATTTTCTCGCAAACATGAAGTTTTACTGTTTTTCTCAACTTTCGTGCGGGTTGCCCTATACGGCGGCCTGACCAAGGTTGACCTCAAAACAAAAGTGTTGTCCAATTTTATATCGAAAATAGACTTCAAGAAATACTCCAGAAAAATAGTGAAAACATTTTAGACCGATCGGGAGTATTAGGACAACATTTAGAAACATTGTTTTGGTGTAAAAATACATTAATGAAAATCATTAAAAGTGTTGTCCAATTTTGTCGAAAATAAAACTTGAAGTTATACTTGGAAAATATTAAAACCATTTTAAATCATTTAGGAGTATTTGGACAACCTTTAAAACCATTGTTTTGGTATAAAACAAAATCATCAAAATCATGATAAAACTATTTATCAAACATAAACCACCTCTGAAAGGAGGATTAAGGCACTCTCAAGGGAGACTACCCAACTCGAACAAATCAGGGCATGAGCTACATCATGCACTGCAATACTGAAAATTACTAAAACGCGCCTACGAGATTCGCAAATCAACCTGTAAAATAAAGACTCAAAAAAAAATACGAAAAATTCAAAAAAGCAGAAAAATGCCTCTCCCCCACCCGATCTTCAATCAGTAGCCCATCACCTACCCTACTCCAACTCTCCTCTTTGTAGCTCCAACCTCACTTGCCTCCACTCTCGATCGGAAAATCCGATCACCTCCGGATAACACAAGAGATATATGCCTTCATTGGGCTTCCACCATAAAGCATGGTTGGGGAGGCGGTGATAAGGAAGAGGAGGAGGAGAATGGAGGGAGGAAAAGGGTGGCGGCTTGGGAGGGTGAGGGTTAAGGTTTTAGGGTTTGTAGTGAGAAGGGGGAGGAAAAAGATAAAGATAGAAAGGGTTGAGCCTTTCTCGAGTGTCTTGTGGATAGTTGTCATGCTCATCTAAAAGCTTATTATAAAATAATGCATTATTTTTCTTGCCACAAAAACAAACACCATCAAATAATTCAACATCGTAATGCGGATATATACAACATTGAGATGTTGAAACTCAAGAGGTGTTGACCGACAACCTGATAATCAATAGTGATACGTGAAGGTGAGCTACAATGACATTATAATTTTTGTTGAGCTATGAAAACCATACTAAGAGTTCTTACTAACTTAACTAAAGTCGAGACATGGCCACATGAGATTCAAGGTGACATCAATTTCAACAAAAAAACAAACAATGATTTGAGAATTTCTTTTTATGAGATATATCTTCATATATTAATCATAAATGTATCACATTATATTAAGGAAATTGTTATATATTACATGGAGTCTATATGTATTATCTTATAAATTTAACAAAAAATTAATTTAATTCGTTATACAACCTTAATGACGAGATTGCACATAAGCTTACTAACAAGTTAAATATATTTAAGTTTGAGTTTGATTCATTTATTATTAACGAACCTTACTAACAAACTCAAACAAGCTTTTTATCGAGTTAGTCCCAAACTCTCACA
This sequence comes from Rehmannia glutinosa, assembly GCA_016081115.2. Taxonomy (NCBI): domain Eukaryota; kingdom Viridiplantae; phylum Streptophyta; class Magnoliopsida; order Lamiales; family Orobanchaceae; genus Rehmannia; species Rehmannia glutinosa. The sequence continues at coordinate 139,181 of JABTTQ020000342.1, read as the reverse complement.
AGGTATCATGGAGAAAGGAAAATTTATTAAAAATTATTCCATAAAATTAAAAATGTAGAGCACTGTAAATACCGCATGTCAAGCATCACTACATAATCTCCAATCAATCGAACGCACATAAATAGAAAGGAAAAGGAATGTGTTAATTTGGAGATGGTAGATTAATTATTTAATTATTGTTGGCGCGGATGAAAACGTGCGGTGGCGGATCTGGACCATCTGGTGAGGTCTTATCCGATGGACCAGACGGAGGAATGGGGACTCCTTTCGGTAGTTGCCGGAATCTTAATTTTAGCTGAGCGACGGCGGATTCGAGGCGGCGATTTTGTGGCGGCGGATCTGGACCATCTGGTGAGGTCTTATCCGATGGACCAGACGGAGGAAAGGGACTCCTTCGGTAGTTGTCGGAATGTTAATTTTAGCTGAGCGACGGCGGATTCGAGGGGGCGATTTCGCGGCGGCGGCGGCGGTGATTGTAGATTGGGTTCGTAGGGGTTAGGCCCCGACGGCGGAATCCGTACTCCTTTTGGTAGTTGTTGGAATGTTAATTTTTGCTGAGTGGTGGCTTCACGGCGGTGGTGCGGTGGCAGCGGCGGAAGATTGGGGTCGTATGTGCTTGGGCCCGACGGCGGAATGGGGACTCCTTTTGGTAACCGTTTGAACCCTAATTTCTGCTGGGCCGAAACCAAAATGGCTTGCAAAAAAATCGCGGACAATAGAATATTCGTTATCTTCATTTTTTTTTTGAAAAGTTATATTTGATAAATTTTTTTAAATGATAATTTGTGTTTGTACATGTACTTTAAATAGGGGAATTAGTGAGATGAACAGATAATGATGACAGTCCAAATTCATTGCTAAAAATCATATTATGATTGATTACAGATCGAGATTATGATAATCTGTATGTAATTTTGTTGCATTACGATATTCCATGTATTAAACAAGAAAAAAGCTTTAATGAGGACAGATTAATTGCTCGTTACTAAGTATTTTTTTGAAGAAAGCTCGTTACTATGTATTAAGGAGCCAATTAAGGGTGGTGGCGGCAAAATTTCTAAAATTTCACAGAAATTATATATATATATATATTATATACTTCTTAAATTTAAAAATAACTGGCAAAAAATGTCATTTCATTGTTATCGTTATAATTCATTTTATAATATTTATTTAATTCCATTAATTGTCACAGTTTGAATAACCCAGCCCACAAGGTTTGGATCTGGCCCATATGCCGTTTTCTCCTACGCGGTCCACGAGACCCGTTATTTAGGTATATAAAGGTTTATTCATCTCATTTGTAAGTATTCTCATAATTCACATAATACGCATTCAGTACTTTTATTTTCTTTATTGTATTGTATTCTCTATCATTCACCATTCTGACTTGAATGTCAAATAAGTCTCCCTGGAACCCGAGGGACCCCCTAACGCTGCAGGCAAGTTCCCAGTACTGAAGACTTCTTTGAGAGAAAAAGACTTTGACTGATTCATAAACTTTGACTTGGAGTGATTTGGCATAAAGAGGAGTATCAACTCTTTATCTACTTTTTTTTTTATGTAAATAGAATTAAATCTCGCCTCAATTCTTTATTTTGTTGCTTAAACCAAAAAAAAAAGGAATTATAGTTGCTTGATTTCAAAATTATAAAACGTTTTTGTAACCCCTTACCTATTACTGGTGTGTTATTATGGTTTTGTATTAAATAATAGAAAAGTTGATGATAAGAACAAATTAAAAGGCCGTGTCACTATATATGAATGTACAATCTGTCACTAACTAGAAATAGGATTTACTCATTGACAATAATATGACTAATCTGAATCTTACGAAAAAATCTCAGATGTTGGACAAATTTATCTACCAAAAAGAGAAAAAAGCACCTATGAGACAAATAAAAACCACATATTGGAAATAAATTTATTAAAACGAAAAGCATTTAAAATTACTTGAAAATCAATTTTTATTTTTTATTTAACAAAAACCCTCAAGTGTGTAAGGAACCCACCAAACGTATATACAACGGCTTTGAGCTTTGAGATTTTGAAGCCTTAAACTCAGGGGTGGACCCATAATTTACAACCGGGGCCAATTTGGGGTAACAAGGATTGGTAGACACGAGAGTACTCATACATATTTGAATCCTAATAAGATGATACGAGTAATTTTTCCCGGGTTTGGGATACGAATAATATATATGATATCTTAATAGGGTTTGAGATAAATACAAATAATAGTAATATCACAAATTTTGGGTAGAGATCTTGAGCGCTAGCGATTAAAGAATGAATTATCAACCATATATATATATATATATATGATAATTATATTTAAATATATATGATAACTATAGTTAAATATATTATCATTATATCAAAAAATTGCATCAATATTCGTAGTGAAATTAGATATTTCAAAATATATAACTAAATTCTAATCAAGATGTAATACTCCATAATTTTTAATAGTATGATATAAATATCAAGATCCACGCAATAGTTTATTCAAACTTAGAGGTAATAATTATGGGCTTGTCGATTTATAATAAAATTGATCAATAATTTGGGTTGGAAACAAAAATACTAACACGCGAAAATACTACATATACATACACACACATAACTGTAAAAATGAAAAATTTAGGGGTATAAATGTGAAAAATGAAAAGTTTGGTGGGGGCAACCCCTGAAGGGCAGGGTAGTTCCGCCCCTGCTGAAACTAGCTTCAGAAATGGTGCCCTGAAAATTTAGTATTAATATACTAATAAAGTTAAAAGATATTTATATTTTCAAATTCACTTAATATTACTCGTTTCACTGTTTTGGAAACAAATGTAATGGTTAAAAAAGATTGAATATTCTTTTTTTTATTATAACCGAGATTTCATGTTCCCAAAAGACTAGTCATCGAGAAATAACCCCGATTAATCGAACCGACCCATGTAAACCGCGAAAATGTACAATAACTCCCGGATCCTTAATATCACCAACTATAACGCACAAGAAGTCATACATCACAACACAGAGAAACCGAGGCTATTTGGGCTAAGAAAGGGAAAAAAATGATTTTTGGAAAAATTGTCTCTAGCTTAATTCTCAACTTAAATAAATATTTCTCAAAACATTGTGCCATATCAAATGTACTTTCAACAGGTAAGGTTGGAGAATGAATATTCACCATTCACTAACTTGAATTTAATCTATATAGACTACAAATATCAGCTATATCCTAAAATTAAGTAACAAAACCAGCAGACGTGATCTTTGAGACTTTGACCGAAGATAGAGATGATCTTTTGAGACTTTGACTGAGTCTTTATTGGTTCTGTTAGTATATATATACAAATACAAATTGTTGTAGTCATATTCTTTCTGTTTAACTACCAAATATATATACAAATTATTGTAGTCACAGACACGGCTACTTTGACAGGGGCCACCTATAAATTAAATTTAAATACACAAAAACAACTTATGTGAGACGGTTTTATGGTCCAAACTCATGCCCATTAAAAAAATTCATATTTTTGTATATATTTAGAATCCGTCCCATGATCATAGATCGTCTTATATAAGATATTCTCTTTTAAATATTAAATAAATACACAATTTTCGGATAACTACACGAACAATCAAAATACTATCAATCTTGGCATGAAAAAGAACTTCCTTGCTTAGCATTATGTTATGATCGCAAGTAGCGTAGAGGATGAGCCGACAATTTGCTTGAGTTGGAGAAGTTCCGGTTGTTCGCGTACGGTATAAAGGGGTATAATTGGGAAATTTGCAGACCTACTCCCTTTTCAATTTTGGTTTACTACAAAATCATTAACTAGGGATGGCAATTTCCTCCAAACCCGACGGAGGATCCGATACCCTACCTAATGGAGGAGGGTATGGAGGGTAGTTTTGTACCCGATTAGATAAATGGGTACGTGGGTATGGGTATTTTCGGGTATGGGTATGGAGGTGGGTCTAGGTACATCCTACCCATACCCTACCCGATACCCGATTAAATAATAATATTATATATATAATATATCTACATATATATTTATTTATAATATTTTACATATATTTTTTTATTTATACAACTCTATTTATTTATATTTAAAGAAAATGATTTTTCCCCAAGTCTCAACCAAAATCTACTAACCCACTGACACTTTTGTTTAATCCTTTTTAATATTTTGCTATATTTTTATAATATATAGTTCGCTAATTCTTATCTCGTATTCTTTTTCTTTATTGTTTCCTTAAGAATTTAGTAAATATCTATATTTTTATTTAAATAACTAAAATTTCCCTTTAAAAAAAAAGAAATAACTTAAATTTGAAAAAATACAATTGTAAGTGGTAAGAGGGTATGAATACCCGATCCTCCCGATGGGTATGGGGATGGATATGAAAAACCGAATACCCGATGGGTATGGGTATGGGTATGGGTATGAATATAATAAATGGGTATGGGGATGGAGGATATAGAATCCTACCCAAATCCTACCCATTGCCATCCCTATCATTAACACTTATTTATACAAAGACAACTCTCTAACCAATGACTATGATTTATTTGACTAATAGTAATATTTCATTTACTAGAATCTAGAATAGTCTAACAAGATATGTAATATTTTAAAATTGTTTACAACTTTTCTTCTCCAAATTTTCAAAGAACATATCGAAAATGGTGCGTGTATTTTATAATTTGTAAAAGTAATTTTGAATATCCATAAACTAATTGGCGCCTACACATCCGACACTTTGTTCGCCAAAATGCTAAGTACGCTTGGGTGTATATTGGGATCATAAACTCAATTTTAATGTATAATTTCCTTATTGTTTTTTAATTATATGTTGTAGCCTTTATTATGTAATCGCATTTTCATCCTAGGTAATATTTCACATTCTAGTTATCCAAAAATTGTGTATTGTATTTATTTAATATTTAAAATTAATTTTCAAAAAAAGAAAGAAAAAGAAAAGAGGAAGCAGGCACATTGGGGATGGCGCCTCTCATTACAACTTACAATTTGAAGTTTTAAAACTCCAACATCCATATTTTCATTGAATGAATTTTGTAACCTCCCATTAAATTTTTATATATAGGTGTGTTTAGGGGTCTAGTTAGGCACTCACAAGCTTACATCTACAATTCTAAAACTCTTCAAAATATTTTTTTTTTTTGGCAACTTGATAAGGTCTTGTTCGTTAGTCTTCTTGTGATTATGCTCATAATAGAAGACATAGGCGTGACATTCTTGAGTTTTATCTTGGAGTGGTGGTGAGCCGTCGAACTACACGGGGAGGCCATTACGATCTTAGAAAAGCGTCAAGTGGCGTGACTCCTGTGCCAACCTTTTATTTTTCATTAATCTATATTAACTAAATTTATAAAATAATTTTTCTTGAAATCATTTGGTTACATATGTGAAAGAAACTATTTTATTGTTTGCAACATTAAAAGAAAAATTCTCAACACCTACTTTGTAGGCGCCAATACCATGGGCGCCTATACTTAATATATCAAATTAGCCCACGACACATGTGGCGCGCACACACACACACACACACATATATATATATTTATTTATTTATTATATGTCATATATATGTTAATTATACCAAACATATACATATGGAGGTTTGTTTAGTGATCGAAGGTGATTATGGAGGTTTTTGGAGGAAGAGAGATTTGATGTTATATATTCGAAAACGTGTATAATAATGTATAAATGTTTAGAAAAACGTCATATATATTTGGTTGGTGATTGGAGAAAAAGTTGGGAAGAAAATGCTTCTTGGATGGTAAACAAACATAGCCTAAGTAATAATAAAAAAAGTAGGTTCTTTCATAATTTCAACACAACCTCTAATAAAAGAAACGAAATACTGTTGACCACTGTTCCAAAAATTACCCCCAACCCCGATTAGTTTCATTGTTCCATTCTAGACTAATAAATGAAATATTGTTGACCACTGTTCTAAAAATTTCCTCTAGACCCGATTAGTTCCATTGTAGGCTGGAGGCTCCCCTTGTCCGCCCCCAGGTCCCGTCTAGGCGTTAGATCCCAACTTGTAGTCTGACTAGCTTGTCCGTCCCTAGGTCTCACTTAGGCGCTAAGCCCCCGACTATTGTTATTGACTAATGAACAAAACGGAAAAAGAAAAAAAGAAACAAATCATCGATGACCATAAGGGCCCTAGGGATCAAGCTGCTTACAAAGTTCCATATACGTATGATACAAAACCCGGTTTTTCGCCCCGGTTCTATGATTTCTCGTATGCTTGCAGAAATACTTTAATTCCGAAAGCTTGCAAAACCCAATCATCTGGCCTAAAAACAAGAAAAGCCGCTAATGTTCTTCTTTTTTTCGACGACGAAACCGCTTCACGCTGTTTTTCTTCTTACGACTCGCGATCGGCGGTTTCGATCCATCCACACTCTCGGCGCCCTATGACACATCTCGTCTCTATTTGTCGTTACTTAAACACTTCACTTCCGCGAACCGTCACAGATCGTAACGATATCGAATCGCGGTCACAGCTCTTGCATTGCACTTTCCCGGTCACGTGGGTTATGCCATTGGTTCGTAGGTACTCGATGGTGTGTACGGTGGCGCGTCGAGTGGTGGCCCACGGATAGGGCGGGGGGATTATGGGGTCTGTCTTGAGGCCGTCATTGGAGGACCGCTTTCGTTTGTTTGATGGGCCCGCCACCGACGTGTGGCGGTGAATGGGGAGGAGGTGCGGGTTGAAACGGTGGTGGTGGTCGTGATGGTGATGGTGTGGAAAGTGTGAGATTGAGAAAGGATTGATTTTGATTTTCTTGATTTGGATTTGGGGAGATGGCCATTGTTTTGAATAATTAGGGTTTGTGTGTTTAGGGAATGGGATTATAGGATGAGAAATTGAAAAAGATGGAAGACATGAAGAAGGGAAGACAAATTAGGGTTGAAACATAAAAGAAGTTTTAACGTGTGTAAGATTATAATTAAGTTTTTTTATAATTAGGGAACTAGAAAAAGTCTGTTATCTAAAGATTAACTCTGGTTTGTTATTTGAGAGAAAAATCCGAGATTATCTTTAACAACCTTTCTTTTCAAATAAAAAAAAAACGATAGTTGACTATTTTTGGTTGGAATTTATCCGATACATGGTTCGAACTCCTACTAGCCTTTTTAGTTATTATTATTATTGTTGTTGTTTTGTTATTGAATTATTGATTTTTCAGTTATCTGAAGTTTTGTAAAACCTGCATCGCAATTTATATACTTGATTTATTATTTAATTAATAAATATATGCTTTATTTTATAAAAATAGTAATAATATTATTTTATTGATCGTCTACAAGCAAAACATCGGAAAAGATTAATCATAGTATTGACAAATGACAACAAAAATATGGAATCTCACTTGCTACAAAACTGTGCATGCAGTTGATCGTTTAATTTTCCGGACAATTCACAATTACATATATAATAAAACTAGTGTAATTCGTATGTAAAAACCCGTCCATCTAAATTCTAATCGCATTTAATTAGAGAGTTATAAGAGTTATCTTAATATATACAGGGTTGATCATTTTGTAGGAAGTTAAAATTGAGAAGGACGTGGAAAAACTAGTTTCTCTTTTAAATAATACTCTCCTCTTTCTACTAAAATCTAGTGTTTTATCCATGCAATTGCACGGAGTGTGTTGTGTCGGATTATATATATATTTTTGTGTGTCGGATCATATAAATGAGATGGATATAAAAATCAAAATATTAATGGAATATAAATTATATATAAAAACAGAATTCAAATAAATTAATCGAATTAAGCCACTACATTTAAAAGTTATAAATTTTGGAAAATGTTTTTATACACCACATTATTCATTTGTTTGTTTTTTATTCACCGTCACCACAAACTAATATTTTCCTCTCATTGTAAAATCTCCGCTAAGCTCCGATTAATTCCCGCTAAGCGCTAGGCTCCCCTTGTCCGCCTACGATTTTTTTCCAATTAGGCCTGCTAATCCCGTCTAACCCGCCTAAGCCCCGCCTTTGGCGCTAGGCCCCGATGATCTTCTAGCACTTTTTACAACATTGATATTTCAAACCATTATTATTGGTGACTCGTGAAACTACAATGTGTAATTGACCAAGACTAAAAATCGAAAAAATAGGTATAACCCGATATTGAAGAGAGATTGTCTTTGATTTTTGTTTATAGTTATGTCATACGAAACAATCGGAGGAAATTGTGTAGGTTGAAAACTGAAGGGAATTTTGAGATTGAGAAAGTCTTGATTTGGATTTGGAGAGGGAGAGATGGCCATATTTGAATATTAAGGTTTGTGTTTAGTTTGTTTAGGGAAATGGAATTATAGGATGGGAAATTAAAAAGATGGAAGACAAGAAGAAGGGAAGACAAATTAGGGTTGAAACATAATAGAAGAACGTGTAAGATTATAATTAATTTTTATTATTATTTATAGTTAGGGAACTAGAAAAAGCCTCGCTAATTTAATGGCAATTGCGAATTAATCTTGTAAATGTAAAGTGGTTTTTAAGGTAGGCCCCTAATGGCATTAGCGCCTACTGATTTTTTTAAGTTATTATAGGCGCCATCGTCTCTCGCATTTCTTCTCGCGATCTACTTTTCCCTAATAGTAATGGCCTCAATTACGAGAATATTTTTATACATTTTTTTGAATATTCAAATATAAAAATTGATTCTCATTCTTATTTGAAATATATATTAATTGATTTGAATATTTGTATTTAAAATTATAACCTATGCAACTTTTTAACTAATAACTAGGATTTGTTTCATCTAATAGATACATTTCATTAACTCGAAATAGTCTAACAAAATATATAGGACCACCTCAATATATAATACTCTAAAATTTTCTAAAAAATTTCATCTCTAAAGAATCTTAATATTTCTCTACAATTTTTTTTTCTCGCAAAGATCGATAAAATGATATGAAACTTACACGTTGAGAAAAAAATATTTAGATTCTTTGGAGAAGAAAATAGTAAAGAATTTTAGAGCATTATATATTTTGTTAGTCTATTCTAATGAATGAAATGACTATTGGATCAAATAAATCCCAACCATTTGTTAGAGAGTTGTCTTAGTATAAATAAAAATAAGTTAGAACTTTGAATACATATATTCGAATTGATTTGTATACATTTAAAATAAAAATAAGAATCGATTTTTGTATCTGAATTTAAAAGAATATGTGTAAAAATTTTCAAGCAAATGAGGTCACACGAATAACTAGAATATATTTATATTCAACTCAAGTTGTTTTACAAAGCTCATTAGTCATTAATTAAGGGAGAAAGTGGATCGGGAGAAAAAAATTTAATAGAGCATTAGCGCCTACCTCAAAGGCGCCAATCAACCACCCACGTTCATGGGTTAGTCGATGTTATCGGATAGCTACCCAAGTGTGTTCTATATCATTGTGTGTTCTATATTATTGGATTAACACACACCCACTGGGTAGCTACCCAAGTAATAACATCTACTTACCCCACGTTCACAAGATGAATTGACAATTGCCATATCTCATTAAATTAGCCAAAACGATGAATTGGTTATTACTTACCCCACGTTCACAAGATGAATTGACAATTGCCATATCATTAAATTAGCCAAAACGATGAATTGGCAATTCTCATCATCGGTTAAATTAGCCAAAAACGATGAATTGATAATTGTCATCATCATTAAATTAGCCAAAAACGATGAATTGATAATTGTCATCATCATTAAATTAGCCAAAAATATGTTATCAAAAGATTAATTGGAGAAAAATCCGAGATTCTTTTTGATTTTTAACAACTTTAGAGTGATTAAAAATTTATTAACTATTTTTCAGTTGTTATTATTATTATTATTATTATTATTATTATTATTATTATTATTATTATTATTATTATTATTATTATTATTATTTTGATACTCAATTTGTTGACTTTTTTAAAGTTATTATTATTAATTTATTCATCGTTCAAGCATTTGCATCTCAAACATCGAAAAAGATTAATCATACTATTCACACCCGACACTACAAGAAATCTGCTGAATAATAGCGGATTTTAGCGGCGGATAGAATCCGTCGCTAATAGCGACGACTTTACGGACGGAATAACGACGAATTTCTTTCCAAAATAATTTAAAAAATATTTCACTATATAGTAATAGCGACAAATAGCGGCGGAATAGCGTGCAGTTACAAACAAATATAACTATCTATCACTAATATGTAACTAATCTAACAAATTACGAGAGGATATTAGCGACGGATTTTATATCCGTAGCTAACAAAGTGTTTAAATTTGAAAAAGTAGGAAAACATTTTGCGGCGGACAAAATCTGTCGCTAAACCAATAACATATTCAATTTTGTTAATAAGTTGCGTGAGAGATGAAAAGAAATCATGAAGAAGAAGAATTGGTATTGATCATTAATGAATTGATGATTTACAAAATCAGTATACAAGAACTTATATAGACTTTCAACATCTATAACTAACTTAACTAACCTAACAAATATTAACTCGAATGTAAACAGTGAATTGAAATGTAAATTTACAATAAATGAAATTACACTTGTTTAATACAATTGGATTTATTTATATCTCGACACCCCATCAAGTGGAGCATGAATGTCAATCATGCTCAACTTGTCATTAAAATGCTTGAACATTTGAGGAGGAGAGGTTTGGTGAAGATATTTGTTGTCCGTTTGTGTTGAGGTAGGAACATGAGCTTGAGCAAACCTTCAGATCTTTTCCCTTACAAAATGGCGCGGTCAAGTTGGATATGTTTTGTTCTTTCATGGTTGCGGGCATTTTGTGAAATGCAATATGCACTTTTACTTGTCGGTGTACACAAGAGCGGGTTGATTGTGATTAATCAGAGGTCTTGTAGGAGATAAGTGAGCCATTGTAATTCACAAGTGATTAGAGAAATAGCTCTATATTCGATCTCTGTGAAGATCTGGTTGATTGTTGGTCGCTTTTTGGTTTTCCAGGAGATCAAAGAGTTCCCTAAAAACACTGCATATCCACTTATGCTCCTTCTTGTGTCCGGACATGTTGCCCAATCTGCATCACTAAAACCTTTTAGATGTAATTACTGAATTAGAAGAATAGAAAATACCTTTTCCTGGATTTGTTTTGATGTATTTCAATACTCATTAGTCTTCTGTAAGATGAGCAACTCGTAGGTTTTGATAGAAATTGACTTAGTGTATGAATGTTATATGATAGCTCGTGGCTAGTGATAGTCAAGTAAAGCATTCTTCCAATAATCCTCCTGTATTGTGTAGGATCTGTGAGAGAGTGTGTTGGCTGCCACCGAGGATCAAATTTTGAATCCATTGGAGTAGAGGTTGGCTTGTTACCCAAAAATCCTTTTTACGTAAGAAGGTCGAGGGCATACTTCCTTTGGCATAAATGAATTCCTTTTGAAGATATTGCTACTTCAATACCTAATATATACTTTAGAGTACCAAGATCTTTTATAGTAAATTGATCATCAAGGTGTTGTTTGATATTATCTATTTCGGCCATGTTATTGCCACTAAGATAATATCATCAACATAGACACACAATACATGAATGTGCTTTGAATTTGATTTTATAAAAAAGAAGGATCTCATTTAGATTGTGAAAAACCATATGCAAGTAAACAAGAAGTTAACTTTTGAAACCATTGTCTAGATGCTTGTTTAAGGCCATATAGACTTTTAACAAGTTTACAAACTCTTTTATCATTTGGTTGACAATAACCTGGTGGAGGAACCATGTAGACTTCTTCATTTAAGTCACCATGCAAGAATGCATTCTTGACATCCAATTGGTGTAAAAACCATCATTTAGTTCTTGCGCCACGCAATGATCAATCTCATAGTAGTAATGTTAGCAACAAGGAAAAAGTATCAATATAATCCATACCTTCTTCTTGTGCGTAGCCCTTAGCCACAAGCCTAGCCTTGTCTTTTTCTATTGAACCATCCGACTTGTATTTAACTTTGTACACCCATTTACAACCAATAAAATGTTTGTTTGGTGGAAGTGAAGTTAAAATCCATGTATTGTTTTTCTCAAGGGTTGTGATCTCAACTTTCATGGCATGTTGCCATTCCACACTTTTTGTTTGCTTGTGCATATGTTCTAGGTTCAAGAATATTTGAGATGCTAGTCAGAAGACTTTATGTTTGTAGGACAACCGATCAACAAATAAATGATTACAAATACTATGTTGCTAAAGACCTAAGTACTTTAATAGTTCCGTGAAATTGAGTTTTTACCATATTGAGAAAAATTTGAAGACTATGTTGTTACTATTTGACTAATTGTATCCCACATAGAATTTTGATGAAAATTTTGTGGGTTTCTTAACTATAAATAAGGCCCTAATATTTGGTTTTAAAATGTACCAAAATCTTCTCTTCTATCTCTATATTTGAGGAAGTCCTATATTTGGGAAATCCTAAGTTGTAATTTGTTCGGAGATTAGTAAAGTGGTCGTTGCGGTTGTGGTGCCCGAGACGTAGGCAAAATTGGCGAACTCCGTTATCAATTCCGTGTGTTCTTTCCTTTATGTCTTTTAATTTACGCAATTATTTTCTCGGTATTCTTGTTGTAGTTAGTATTCAATATTGTTTGTTGTAGTGGGGTATTTAGTCCGCTTATAATCTTGTTTAAGTAGGTTCTGTCAAGGAGACCGGATTTTAAGTGGGACCGTTGTGACCCCTCCCGGCCTTTCCCCGGGAGCTTGCTTTATTCAAGATTATTTGTTGTGTATTATATACTCTCGATACCCCAACAAGTGGTATCGAGCCGAAGGTTTGGCCTCGGCTCGTTTGTCTTTTATTTGTAATATTGAATACTACTATTTGAGTTCGAAATGACTACGGACACAAACCGTGCATCAAAGATCCTCGTCGCGCGCCCGGGGAAGGATGTTAGTGCCAAATATTAGAATTTCGGTGGAAACATTTGACAGGTCGGGTCATTTCGGCATGTGCAAGGCGAGTCTTTGGATTGTCTATTTCGACAAAGGTTTAGACATCGCCATTGAAGAAAAGAAACCGAGATGAAGTTGACGAAAAGGAATGGAAAACCATTAACCGCTTGGCATGTGGAACAATCCGATCGTGTTTGTCAGGGAAGCGAAATATGCATTTAAAAATGAGAATTCGCACACAAACCGCGGGAAGGCTTTGGAGGACAAATTTACGAAGAAGAGTGGTCGAACAAACTCCTCATGAAGAAACGATTGTTCGGTTTGAGTACCGCTCAGTACTACTATGAATCGACCATATTCTCGCATTTAATCAATTAGTTGCAGATTTGCTTAATTTAGATGTAACCTTTAGTGATGAGGATTTGGCTTTAATGTTGTTATCATCTCTTCCCGATGAATTTGAACATTTAGAAACTACTTTACTTCATGGGAAAGATGATGTATCTCTTGTCAGTAGTTTGTCTTGCTTTGTATAGTTATGAATTAAGAAAAAGAATAAAAAAGAAAACAGAACATAGCGTGAGATGATGAAGCTTTGGTTGCAAGAGGCCGTTCGAAAAGCCAAAAGAAGGGTAGAAGAGGAAGATCGCGTTCCAAAGCCAAACTTGACAAAGATGAGTGTGCTTTCATCACGAAAAGGACACTTTGGAAGAAAAAATCATCCCAAAGTTGAAGAATAAAGGAAAAGCTCCTCAAGATGCTTGTGTAGGCGAGGTGAAAGTGAAGATGAGTTTTCACTGGTGGTTTCACCTTTAATTTCCCGTTCTGACGAATGGATTTTGGATTCTGGATGCACCTATCATATGTCTCCCGTGAAGGAGTGGTTCTTCAATTTTGAAGAGATCAATGGTGGAGTTGTCTATATGGGCAATGACAATGCTTGTAAGACAACTGGGATAGGTTCTATCCGATTGAAAAATCACGATGGATCAACCAGAGTCTTGACGGATGTTCGGTATGTACCAAATTTGAAGAAGAATCTCATCTCTTTGGGAGCCTTAGAATCAAAAGGCTTAATTGTTACTTTGCGAGATGGAGTTCTGAAAGCTACATCCGGCTCGCTCGTGGTGATGAAAGGCATCAGGAGAAATAATTTGTATTACTATCAAGGTAATACAGTAATTGGGACAGCAGCAGTTGCAGATTCCAGGAATGAAAAAGAGTCTGAAGCAGCCAAGTTGTGGCATATGCGATTGGGACATGCTGGTGAGAAATCCTTGCAAACTCTGGCAAAGCAAGGATTATTGAAAGATGTTAAGGTATGCAAACTTGACTTTTGTGAGCATTGTGTTCTGGGAAAACAAAAGAGGGTGAAATTTGGAACTGCTATCCACAATACAGAAGGTATTTTGGATTATGTTCATTCAGATGTTTGGGGGCCTTCTAAGACACCATCTTTGGGAGGAAAACATTATTTTGTCACTTTCATTGATGATTTTTCCAGACGTGTTTGGGTGTACACTATGAAGACTAAGGATGAAGTGCTTGGAATTTTCCTTAAATGGAAAACACGAATTGAGAATCGATCGGGAGAAAGATCAAAGTTCTACGTGCGAGATAATGGTGAAGAATACACAAGTGATCCCTTCCAAGAAGTTTGCCATAAGTATGGCATTGTTCGCACTTCACGATTAGGAGGACACCACAACGAGAATGGGGTGGCGGAGCGCATGAATCGAACCTTGGTGGAGAAAGTTCGATGTATGTTGTCCAATCTTTGGGTTGGGCGACAAAGACAAGACTGGCCGAGGCCGTGACGTATCGCAACATCTCATAAATCGATTGCCATCATCCGCAATAGGTGGTAAGACACCTTTAGAGGTATGGTCCGGAAAGCCTTTATTCATCGATTATGATTCTTTACATGTTTTGGTTCTCTTGCTTACTATCATGTGAAGGAATCAAAGTTAGAACCGAGAGCAAAAAGGGCATTGTTCATGGGAATTACATCCGCGTAAAAGGATACCGTCTTTGGTGTCTCGAGTCGAAGAAAATATTGTTTAGCGAGAGATGTTACCTTTGATGAACATGCCATGTTGAAGACAGAATAACAAGTGAAAAGACCGATAGTGCTCTTTCGCAACAAAGGAGCGTACACCAAAACAAAGGAGGTAGAAGAAATGGCTATAATTCCAAATAAGAATGATAATCCTGTAATGAGAGGATTTGTCGGATGATGATGAAGAAGAAGTTCAGACCCAAGAACCATTGGATCAATCAACCCATTGCGATAGAAAGGCCTAGACGAAAATTCACAAACCTGCTCGATTTGCGAGATATGGTTGCTTATGCACTTCCATTATAGATGATGATGTTCCTTTCACTTTTCGAGAAGCGGTTGAAGTCCGAGAAAGTGAGAAGTGGAAAGGTGCCATGGAGGAAGAGATGCAATCTCTTGAAAGAACAAAACTTGGAAGGTGACACAACTACCAAAAGGCAAGAAAGCAATTGGATGTAAATGGGTATTCGCAAAGAAAGATGGATTTCCTAACAAGAATGATGTGCGTTACAAGGCAAGGTTGGTAGCTAAAGGCTACGCTCGAGAAGGAAGGAATTGATTATAATGGGGTATTTTCTCCGGTTGTTAAACATTCCTCCATTAGAATTTTGTTGGCCTTGCGGCAGACAATGAATTTGGAGCTAGCTCAACTTGATGTGAAGACGGCGTTCTTACACGGTGATTTGGAGGAGCGAAGGTCAACGATCGGATATTTGTTCACTTTGGCAAAAGCACCCGGTCGATTGGAAGTCTACTTTGCGATGACGGTTGCGTTGCGTTGTCTACAACAGAGAGTATATACGGCGGTCGTGAAGAAGTCAGTAAAGGAAGCTATTTGCTTCAAAGTTTGCTTGAAGATTTGGGAGTTGGTCGAAGCACATCACTTTGTGCATTGTGACAATCGAGCGCTATTCACTTAGCAAAGAACCAAGTTCTTCATGCAAGAACGAAGCATATCGACGTCATTATCATTTTGTGCGGGAGATTCTAGAAGAAGGAAATATTTTACTTGAGAAGATTCATACTACTTGAAAATCCCATGAGATATGTTGACGAAGTGGTGACATCAATCAAGTTTAAACATTGTTTATACTTGATCAACATCTTGCACATTTGAGTTGGCACCGAAGAAGGCGCATTTGGAGGCACCGCCAAGACCGCTTAAATTGAAGAGTTGAATTTTTCGACGTGGGACTACAATGAGTCAAGGTGGAGATTTGTTACTATTTGACTAATTGTATCCCACATAGAATTTTGATGAAAATTTTGTGGGTTTCTTAACTATAAATAAGGCCCTAATATTTGGTTTTAAAATGTACCAAAATCTTCTCTTCTATCTCTATATTTGAGGAAGTCCTATATTTGGGAAATCCTAAGTTGTAATTTGTTCGAGATTAGTAAAGTGGTCGTTGCGGTTGTGGTGCCCGGAGACGTAGGCAAAATTGGCCGAACTCCGTTATCAATTCCGTGTGTTCTTTTCCTTTATGTCTTTTAATTTACGCAATTATTTTCCTACGTATTCTTGTTGTAGTTAGTATTCAATATTGTTTGTTGTAGTGGGGTATTTAGTCCGCGCTTATAGTATCATCTTGTTTAAGTAGGTTAAATAAGGAGACCAGATTTTAAGTGGGACCGTTGTGACCCTTCGGCCTTTCCCCTGGGAGCTTGCTTTATTCAAGATTATTTTGTTGTGTATTATATACTCGATACCCCAACATATGTTTAGTATCGACTTGTTTTTCAAAGATATAAATCCATGTGCACCTAGAAAAAGTCATCAATAATTGTGAGGAAATATATAAAACCATTATGAGAAGTAGTAGAAAAGGGACCCCTTAGATCACAATGTATTAGTTCAAATGGAACATTAGAAGTCAGAGCACTATTATTAAAAGGTAACTTTTTCTCGTTTTGCAAAGTGACGGATGTCACAGGCTTTGAAGTCATGTACAAAACCACCGGTATGTGGTAAAAGAGCTAAAGTTTTTGCTTGATAAATGTCCAAGTCTAAAATGCCAAAGCATAGAATTAGAAACTTTTGAAGCATTGTAAGGAAATTTAAAATGATATAAGCCATCCTTTTGCTGCAAAGACATCCAATCATCTTGAGATTGCTCATACCCGTAGAAAACAATGTGAAGACAGAAATGCAAGGCACAATTTGATGACTTAGCTAATCGGGATACTGAGATATAAGGTTGAAATCAAACTTGGTACACATAAAACTTTGTGTAACATTAAATTATATGTTAATGAAACCGAGCCAATATGAGTGGTTGTAGCTATTAGGGGTGTGCGGTCCGGTCCGGTCCGGAGATTTAGAAATCTCGAACTGCCCCAAAGTTCGAAGATTCCAAAATTAAATCTCTAGAACCGAACCATAAAAAAATCTCCGTCCCGAACAGTCCGTGCAGTTCGACGAAGATTCGGTTCTAATGGAACGGTATAGAATGGTTCGGGACGGTTCGGAGAAACGGAGATTCAAATATTTCACAAATAAACACACAAAAAAGGTGAAAAGAAAAACCATTGTGAAAATCATTAAACGGTTATACTTTCAATCTTTTTTTTTTTAAGTGCAATTTCAAAAATACATACTAAAACTATTAGTACTATATGAGTTTAACTTTTTGATATTTTATATTTAACTTATACATAAAATTTCTTTAATTCATATTTAAGTGCAAAATTTTTAATATTGTAATTATAAATGTCTTTCATGATATAAACTATATATATTACATAATAGTTTAATATCAATCTAACTTTTAAATCGTTTTTATCTAATTTATAGTTGAAAGTATTGATTTTTCTTTTTGATCTTAACATAATATGTTTTAGATATTATGTTATTTTTAATAGTAGTAAAAGTGTAGAATCTCAACGAATAACAAATTTAGTAACCTCTATTACACAATAATATTCTATAATATTGGCACATTGCTATGGGCTCTTGACTTAGGAGAAATATAATTGACTAATAACTTTGATATACTAATATGAAACAAAAATCTATACTCTCAATGTCTTAATTTCTTGGTTAGATGATTACTATAGTTTATGTGCAATATACTAATTATTTAACTAATTTTAATTCAATTAATTTTCTTGATTAGAGGATGAGTCTAGTTATGATCCTTAATAAGTAAAATATCATCAAATTTAAATATTTTCTACAAATCAAATATAATTTTATAATTTTATTTATTGGTTCATTTAAATAAACTAATATGAGTATATGACGTAACTATTAGTGAAATAAATATATATTCAATTATTCATTTGATATAATGATAAAATATGCCAAAATTTTAATTTGATAGTTTTTAGTATTATATAGTACTTGAATTTCAAAGGAATGTTTAGTTAATTCAATATCAAAATGTAAATAAGATAAAAATATTATATATGTATATATAAAAATTATTTTAAGATCGATTCTAGTTTCGGATATTCGGTTCGGTACGGTTCTCGGTACGGATATTTGAAAAATCTCCATAACCGTACCATATAAATATTCGGTATGGTTCGGTTCGGAGAAAGTCAAAAAGTCAACGGATATTTTCAGTTCGGGAATTTTTCGGTTCGGATATCGGTTCGGTCCGTGATCTCCAAGTCCCGTGCACACCCCTAGTAGCTATGTTACCATTTGGTAAATGAATAGGTATGGAAATAGGTGTAGGAGGAGTAGAAAACAAAGATTGATCACAAATCATGTGATCAGTTGCACCTGTATCAAGAATCCAATGATAATTAAGAGAAGATTTTACAGAAAAAACACCAGAAAAGCTACCTGATGTGGTAGTAGAGATATGAGATTGAGGGATAGCTGTTGCTGCAGAGCAGCAGAGTGTATAACTTCTGAGTTGTTAGATTGATGATTCTTTGCAAATAGTAAGAATTGATCTAACATTTCTTTAGACAGTAAAGGATTATCCATAAAATGATCTTGCTGTTGTTGAGGACTTTCTGAAGTAGTTCCAATATTAACAGCATTGGCAGATTCTTTTGCCATTCTTGGGCCTTTGGGACCCTTCCAACCAGGGGGATAACCTATTAACTGAAAGCATTTATCCACAGTATGTCCTGTATAACCACAGTGTGAACATCTGGGCTTTTTCTTGTCTTTGTTCTGAAATTTGGAAAAATTCTGTTGTCTTGCCAACATTGCTACTGATTCAACAGGATTAGAATATGAAGGCACATTGACAGACATGTTATTCAAGCCTCTTTGTGACTCTTCTTGAAGCAACAATGAGTACACTTTGGCAAGAGAAGGTAAGGGAGAACTCAATAGTAACTGACTCCTTAATTGAGCATAAGACAGTAATCGAATTTGAACCTTGTGTGATAGAACTGAGGGATTTTTCCAGATGAAAGACTCTAGGCCCGTCACTTCGAGCATATCTCACCTTAAGCTCATCCCAAACTTCTTGGGCAGTGGTGAAATACAAGAGACTCTGACGGATATCTTTGCAAATGGAATTTAATAACCAAGATAGAACCAAGTTGTTAGCCCGTTGCCAAGAATTGTGTAGAAGAACAGAAGATGAGAGAGGCATAGGTAGAGAGCCATCGATGAAACCGCTCTTGTTCTTGACATTCAAGGCCATAGAAACAGCACGGTTCCAGGATATGTAGTTTTCACCTGAGAAAGGTTCGAAAACTATGACTGCTCCTGGGTTGTCACTGGGATGCAGGTAGTATGGTGACGAAGGATCATCAGTTTGGTGTGTAGGAGTAGCAGCCATGGCAAGAAATTTGTAAAATCTTGGCGATCAAGAACTGAAGTTGACAAACAAGCCTTCAATGAGAGATTAATTGCAGACTTTGTGAAAGATTGAACTGAGGCATGTGAATTCAATAGATGCGGAAGAATTCAACTGATACCATGTTGATAAGTTGCAGCAGAGATGAAAACAACAGAGATGAAAAGAAATCTTGAAGAAGAAGAATTGATATTGATAATTAATGAATTCTGTGATTTACAAAAATCTGTATACAAGAACTTATATAGACTTTCAACATCTATAACTAACTTAACTAACCTAACAAATATTAACTGAATGTAAACAATGAAATGAAATGTAAATTTACAATAAATGAAATTACACTTGTTTAATACAATTGGATTTATTAATATCTTGACAAATTTATATGTTTGATTATGTGTTAAATTTAAGGGGGTAACTATAGTATTTTTATAAATATTATGGGGGTTTTGATATTGTTTTTGCTTATGAAGGGGGAAAATGTAAGACAGAATCAAACCTCAAGGGTTTTCTTATAATTTTAAAAAATCTCTGGGGTTTTTATGTAATTATCCCAAATCTCAGGGTATTTTTGTAATTATCTCTATTTTTTTATAAGAAAATATTGAAAATCAACAAAAGAATTCGTATCAAAATTTTGATTTAACTATTGAATATTGATAGAAATTGACTATGATTTATTAAAATATTTAATATAACTAATATTTAAATTATAAATATTATTTTATTTATAACACTAGTTTTCGAAAATATAGATTATATCCAACGTTTTTAGTCATTTATAGAAAGATAATTTTATTAAAAATAAAATTTGAGTCATTCTTGGTGATTGAGAATAGCTAAACCCATGGGTGAGAGGAGGAATGATCATTCCCATACTTTTGGGGATAGGGATTCCCCATGAGTATTCTCATTACTAAAGATACCAAGCATGTGAATGAGAATGAAACAGGGGAATGCTCATTCCATTCCTACACTATTCCCACATACCAATCATGCCGTTAGAGTTATCTTAGTATAAATATGGAAAACTAATTTCTCTTTTAAATACTTTCCTCTTTCTACTAAAAATATTTCTTATTCTAAATATCTATTTTCTAAATAATCCCTTTTGTTCAAAGTAAATCAAATACGAATATTCGAATTGATTCTTTTATACTCGAATATAAATAAAAATAAAAATTAATTATCTCAATCGCCGTATGTAAATAGAATATCTTGATATTCGACCCAATCTGATTTGTTTACACCCTAGTTTGGAGGCTGACTATTAAATATATCGTTAGTTAGCGTTCACTATTAAAACTATTTTAAGCCCTGTATAAAATTATTAGCACTTTGTGGTAAAGCCACATTAGTGAATTGGTTGATATTCTTTACAATGTGAGTAAATTAAAGGCAGCAAATTTTAATTTTGTGAAGAGTTATTTGAATAAATCTGCACGGTTTTTCACTAATTAAAATACTTGCACATCCGTGAATCTAATCAAAAATATAATTAAGGAGATCCAAGTTCCAACTAGATCTAAAAATTAATTAAGTACTTTATTTGGAATGGAACTTGTATTCAATTATTTCAATATTCACTTCTTCAGTCCTCAAATAGACACAAGATATATTCAATCTAACGATACCCTCATGATATTCCACTAATATTTACAAAAGAAATCCTTATATATGTGTAAGTTAGTGAAATTTTAGAATTCATTTTTGAGCATCGATCCTATTGCATCTAGATCAAAATAAAAATTATAAAATAAATATTCCAATGGTTGAGTGTATTTTTTATTTATTTTATGATAAAATAAATATTCCAATGGTCGAGTGTATTTGATTAATTGATTCATTGAAAAGGGATATGATTCTTGGGTATAATAGATTTTATTAACTCACATAATGAGAAATAGTATCTGATTACTTAAAATAAGGTCCATCATTGTTGCTATCAATTGTTTTTTATCAATTTAGAGAACTAGATTGCATGTTTTTTCAACACCGACCTTAGCTCAGTTGGTAGAGCGGAGGACTGTAGTATGTTGCTGATATCCTTAGGTCGCTGGTTCGAATCCGGCAGGTCGGACATTTATTTAGATTTTTTCAGGGCAGTTTATTTGTCTTTGGGTTGGGCCTATAACAATTACAATCTTGGGCCGAGGTTCCATTTTAAAAACTTTTTCAGGGCAATGTATTTATTTTTGTATTGGGCCTAAAACAACTACATTCTTGGGCCCAACAGAGTCGGTTACATGGGTACGGCACCATACAACATTTTTTTTTTTAGTATAATGGAGGAACTTGGGAGGGACACACGCAATGATCGCGTGATCGAATCGGGTCATTCACCTTTACAACACATGACTCAATCACTAAAGACAACACATGCATTTATTTTTGGATTGGGCCTACAACAACTACATTCTTGGGCCCAACAGAGTCGATTACATGTGTACGGCACCATACAAGTTCCTTTTTTTTTAGTACGATGGAGGAATTTGGGGAGGGGACACATGCACTTGTATGGGATCGAACCGGAGTCATTCACTCTTACAACACATGTCTCAACCACTAAAAGACAATGTTGATCCCCGACACCATACAAGTTCAATTATGTGGGCTTGCGATCTGATTACTGTTTTCACCATGCATATAATAAATTTGCTTGCATATAACTTCAATTAAATTAAAGTGAAGGAAATAAATTAATTTGAACTTAATTTGGAGAATATTTTCAACATTTTCCATTTTTTTAAGGAAAAAAGGCTTTCATTAATCAGAGCCAGGCCCAAAACTATCGAACTTAGCCAACGAGGTACAACAAGGCCGAAGTAATACATCTGAAGAAAATTGAATTAGCAAGTAAATGAGCCACCTTTAATTGAACAAATTCGTAAACTTCATTTTTCCTTTAAATTTTTAATTATCTGTTTAATTTTTTTATTAAATTACTATCCCATAAAAATGGTTAATTAGGCTAAGTCCAAAAAAATGGCTCATGAGGCCGAAATTATTAAATTAGGGTCTTGAGGTCCAACTCATTACTAATAGCTCTTTCATAATCATAATTATTAATTAAGTACAATTTATCTACTTAATTACATTCTAGATTTTTCTCCAAATTGACTTAACCATCATAAATTGGAGTGAGCTACGCATCTTTCACCAGCATTAGAAATTTCTGATTTTTTTCGTTTTTCTGATTTCATTTTTCTTTTCTGATTTTCCTCTGCTATATTAACTTTGCGCTGCATATTAAAACCCTGGGCTTGTATCTAATGTAACCAGAAACAAATATCATATATGACATATACATTTTTATATCAAACTAAGCAAATCCAAATACTTTCATATCAAATCCATCGAGATAAGAGGAACCCCCTATGCGAAACAGTCCAATACTTGGCAATTTCTCGAACTGCCTCAGCCCGCATATTCCCAAAATCAAACACTTAGTTTATTTTTCGCACCATAAACCTCCTTTGTGCCACAACCCACAAAGAACACGTTTGAAATTAGGAGTAACCTATGTACTAACTCCGTTATAATCATTCTTGAAATCAGAGTTAGTGAGATTGAGTGGTGGTGGGGTGGATGATGATATGGTTGGAGGCCAGAGTTGGGCATTTTTCACCTTAGATATGCTTGAAAGGACCTCTAACGGCGTTATGTTCCCCGTTACTGTCACCTTCTTTGCTGCAAAATCTATGTTAAAAGATGTCACCCCTGCATAAGAGTATTAGTTGGCAAGATACATGAATCAAATCTCACGTATAAGAATTAGGAACAATAATTAAGGAATAGAGTTAAGTCTAGTTACAAGAAATCAGTTATCTTTCATAATTACAAAAACCTTCTTTGATGATTGTTTCTGTTTTACAAATTGCACATATTGAGGGGAGTATTTGTTAAACAAATACAAACTTTAAGAGGGTGTTTGTAATGCCAAAAGACTATATTCAAAATTTTGAATGATAGATATTTTTTCTATAGACTAAATTTTTAATGATACTTTTTTGTAATTTACCGTTAAGGAATGTTATTGAGGGAGTGTTTGATTATGCTTTGTTTAAGAAGTGATTTATTGTAGTAAAAATAAAATTAGAAATTTATATTATTTGCAAATAAAATCTTAAATGTTCAAAGTTGATGTGTTTGAGAAAAAAATACTTTCAAAAATAGTTTGAACAAGTCTTATGTGAGACCGTCTCACGGATTTAAGTACATGAGACAGATCAAACCTATTTACAAATCAAAGCAAGTTGGATCCAATATTACATGGATCAACTAATATGGGTCAGTTTAGGATCCGTCTCACAGATTTAGACCCGTGAGACCGTCTCCTGAGTTTTTGCCAAATAGTTTTTGGATGGAAAGACTCACCCATATATATGATATGAATGATAGGGGTGGAGTTGGCCCACCATGCTAAAAGGTTAATCGGTTTGAGTTGATTCGAGATTTCGTTGGGCCACTATTTTTTAGGCCCATACCAAAAAAATGCACATAAAATGATTGGCTCGAGTTTCTGGACTTACAAAATTACACATTAGCCCAACATTTTCACCGGGCTGGCCCCGGATCCATTTTGACATCTTAAGTCATGGGGTATTTAGAAAGGAAAATACAATTTTGGATTTAGATAAAAGTTTGATGATGAGAATGTCAAACACACTTTATCTAAATCAGAAACACCCACCCAACGTTTAGATTTTGATTAAATGAAATAGAAGCAAAACAAAAGCTGATTTTGGTAAACATTAAAATTGATTTTTTTTTCCGTAACTAAAAACGAGGTGTTGCTTGTCTATCAAACTTTTTTATATTTTGTTCTGCTATATAGGATTTTTAACTCAAAATGTGATTGTTTATCAAAATTCTCAAATTACATTATTCACTTATTCTCACTTTTCCTCTTACTTTTCTTTATATCTATCACATCTACCTATTTTCCCAAAAAATAAATCATTATTATATAATTTTCCATAAATTTCAATATTCACTCACTCACATAATTTTAACTACTAATCATTATATTACTTTCTCGACATCATATCATATTTCATCATTATATTTTCATTCCATATTCATTCACATATCCTAAAAAAAATTATTCTTCCTAGTGAACTTTCATACCATTTTCTGGCAAAAAGAAAAATTTTTAAAATGAAAGTATATATTCAATCACAAAATCACTCTTTTGTAATCTCTACAGACACTATCTCAATTGAGATTTCCTATTTTATTTAGTGTTTTATTTTCTATTTTAATGGTACCAACACATGTAAAATTTGTCAAAATTCATAGAAGATAAAACACTAGACAAACTTGATTGGAGAAGAGAAAGAGATAAAGTAGATTAAAAGAAGACAAAGAAATGGTGACCAATAAAAATACACATAACAAACCTTCCATTCTAGAGATATGTTTTCTCATTTTCCTTTCACATCCTCTGCAATGCAACGACACTCTCAGAACAACCACCTGTATTTAAAAAAAAATACCAAATCTTAGCTCTTCAAAACTTTGATTGGTTA
This sequence comes from Rehmannia glutinosa, assembly GCA_016081115.2. NCBI lineage: Eukaryota > Viridiplantae > Streptophyta > Magnoliopsida > Lamiales > Orobanchaceae > Rehmannia > Rehmannia glutinosa. The sequence continues at coordinate 113,832 of JABTTQ020000342.1, read as the reverse complement.
TCAGATTTAAGAACAATTTGGACTGAAATTAAATTAAACCTGGTTTTGAGAGCCAGCAGAAGAAGGCGGTTTTTCATCGCACGATCCGTTCGTCTTCACGGCCTCAGATTCAGAATTTTCAGCCGGAAATAATTTCAGAACCGGCCGGTCTAAATCCGATAAACTGTTGAACAAAACTCTCTCGCTCAACAAATATCTCGTCGAACCAGGCGGGCTAATAAAGGCATTACTATTAGTACTAACGATTTTAATTGAATTCTCGTCATCATCATCAGGCGTTTTCGTAGATCCTCGATCGCCATTTTCGATAATAATTTTCTGATTCTTCTTCGTCTTCTTCTTCTTCTTCTGGTTGCGGTGATTTTTATGAGGTTTTGTGGACAGGTGGCGGAGAATTAGTGGACGGAGTGAGGATTCTTCTGGAATCTGTGATGATCGGATTGTGACGGTCGATGGCGGACTGGCGGCGAATAGAATTGTGGAAGAGGAAGAAGAGGGAGATGAAGATGGAGAAGAAGGTTGTTTTTTGTCCATGGTAATTTGGGAAATGGCCGTGGAAGCTTGTGATGCGCAGAATATATGTATTCCTTTCATCTTTGGAAAGTATGTAGAAATGGAACTGATAATGGTTTAGGGAATCAGAATTTTGGTGGGAAAAAGAGAGAAAATGGGGCTGCTTTCAAGCTAGATTCCTGGTGTGTGTGTGGGTGAGGTGTTGAGATAAATTTGAAGTTTTATCCAGGGAGAGAGAACAGAACAAGAAATTGTGTTGTGGTAAAATTTGGCATAACTTAGATATACATATAGGCTCCGTTTGGTCGGGGCCGACCAGTATTTCATGGGGCTCTAGCGAAATTTAAAAAGGGTGGCGCTTATTTTGCAAATTTTTTTTTGAAAAGATACCCACTTTCTAAAATTTCAAAAACGTCATTAAGTTAAAAGACTATAATACACTTACTAAAAGCCAAGTTCTAAATACACCCCCCTAATCTCTAAATACACCCACATCATTCACTCACATTCTTCTTCTTCTCGAAGAAAGTTAAATTTTCTTTATACAAACCCTAGATTTTTCCAACACCCAAATTGTTGAAGATTCGAACAATAAAGTATTCATATCCCCATATAATGAACGTATATTCTTAGTTTATAGCATAAAATATGTTATTTTTCAAATTTTCAGGTTGAAAAATATTGTCGCACAATAAGCAAAGATCGCGATATAAGGCACGATCACACGCTATGACAAAAATTCGATGTGTGTCATCGTGCCACACCCATCGTGCCACATGGGTCATCGTGCCATGTTTTTGCCATCGTGCCATGTGGCATGATGGCGTAAAACCCATCGTATCTTCTTGCCATCGTGCCATGTGCCCATCGTGCCATGTGCCACTAGGGTTTTTCATGAAAGGGTAAAATTGGAAAAAGGGGGGGTGAACTCATCAATTGTCCCATATTTGAAAAAGTGGAAGGTGGTGTCTTAGAAGGTGGGTGTACTCATAAAAAAGGGGGTGCCAATAGCGCCACCCTTTAAAAAATGGGCCCTTATAGTGACTAAATTTTTTTATCTTAAAAATATTACTCTAAGCCAAAGACCAAATATTATGTATGTATGGGTGTGTTTTTTTTCTGCCTTTTTAATTTTTTTTTTTTTTCACTTTTCTTGAGGTTTTACGAGTTTATGAACTGAAACAATTTTATCACAAATAAGTTGGAGGTTTGCTCTAAATTTATCAAAGTTTTCAGTTTGTACCGACTTTTTGGAAGATATAAAAGAATAAAGAACTTAATAATTTGATCATAAACACAAAAATGTTCTTGACTGGATGCTATTTTTAAAATACAAAATTGGACCCCAAACAATTGTATGTGAAAAGAGTAAAAAAAAAAATTTTGGGCCCCCAAATATTTGGTGCCCTAAGTTGGTGCATGCTCGGATGCCATCACGTTGCCTGCGTTTGGTTGGGGTTTATGGGTGGGATATCACACACTTTCTTATTATTTCATTTCTGGTATGTTGTTTGGTTCACGCATGAAAGGCCCTTGAAATGGGTGTGGTCCGGTTATTTATCAACCCCTTTAGTTATTAGATATCACACCCCTAGGTGGGATGTATAATCCAACTCATTTTATTGCTTTTGGAAATTACTTAATTGCCCTTAGGTGTCCAAAAGCTAAAGTATGGCATAGGGGTAATATTGGAAAATCAATGGAAAGTATAGGGTACAAAAATATTATAGATGTATTTGGGCATTTATTATATAATTCAACCAAACAACCAATTAATAAACTCATATATATCCTACAGCCTAATCCTTCAAACAAACAATACATTAAACATTAATATATCAATTGGATAAGGCCAAGTAATAGAGTGGGAATTAATGAAGCTCATTACCATCATCCAACCAAACGGAGCCATAATATATAATATTCGAATTTGTTAGGTAAACACGAACTTCAATGGAGTATTTGTAATCTTTGTAAAGGAGTAAGTATATACTAGAGGTATCAATTTAGGCTTGCCCGGTGGACCGCCCAAATATAAGGTCGATCGGGCCAAGATTTTCTAGGCCCGAACCTATTTTGGTCCTACTGGACCCGACATATAATGCACTACACGCGTCAGGATGAGCCATGAAAAAATTGGCCCGATGGATTATCGGTTTGCCCAACCCGACTTTCCCCTTTGGCACGCTGGACTGGCCCGGCGGGGCTTAATTGACACATCTAGTAAATAAGAGCCTCAATGGATTATTTATAACGTTGTAAAGGGGTATTTGTAATTTTAGAAGATATAATTGGAGTTTTTTGTAATTACTGTAAGCTTTAAGGGCAGTTTTTGTAGTTATCCCTATATTCAAATAGACAATTTATTAGTAGTAAGAAAAAAAGCTAGCAGACAAAAAGTGATAAATCTTTTTGTGATTTTGTGGGTTAATTCAATGTAAAAATGCCATTTAGTTCAAAACTAGGGTGCCAAAAGTTTAAAGACAATTAAAATTTGAGGAGTAAGGCATTCTTGTGTGTGTTTGTAATTTGTATATAAATAATTGATGAAGCAGAAACATTTTCTGCAGCTTGGCAGATGAATGCGCCAATTTAGGATAAAATTAATATGAAAAAATAGGAATTAATAAGCCCAAGAGAGACACTCGTGGGACTGGATTCCCTGCAAGAATCAGGGACAGTTCCCTAATAATCTGTTTGTTTGGGCCTGCTTGTAATAAATATTTATTCAATCCAAACAATATTTTCTTACTGTAATTGAATTTTGAACAGTAATAATTCTTCAGAGATATCAGACAAAAACAATTGTTAAATTATTCGCCATTGGCACTCTCTGCTCTCATTCAGTAGTATTCAAGGACAATGGTACAGGCTGAAGTTCCAGTTCAAGGAGTGCTTTTTTTTTTTTTTTTTTTAAATCTATAATATCGGCAAAAACTTGTATGAGATTAAGTCTCATGGATATTGTCCATGAAACAGATCTTATATGTAAATCGAACTCAACTCAACACAAACCCATAAAAAAACTCATATTTTTTTGTGTTTTGTAGGATTCGTCTCATGAACTCATGAGAGTTTTTATTTATTTGTTTTTATTAATTTTCGATGTTTATGAAGGGTAAAAATTGTGTTCCTGAAAATTACTAATATCACAAAAACATGTGAATCTTATGTTCGTGGTGCAGGCGGGTTGTTGGGGAGAGTATCCAATGCACACATAGATAACCATATTTTTGCTAGGATAAAGATGAAGTGGTAAACATAGTTTTACACCAAAAAAAGAGTAGCTGTTTCGACACAAATTTTTGGATAAAAATTAAAAAAAAATAGTTTCTTTATACTATTATTGTAGAGAGTATCACGCTTTCTTAGCAAAAGTGTGGAAGAGGAAAAAATTGCAATTTCTTGCTGTAGTTCTTTTTCATCTTTGGTGACCAAAAGCAAGGTTCTTATACATGCATACAAGAATAAGAATCAATTGAAGTGTCTTCAGATGCTTTTGGAACATATGCTTCTTGAATTGAAAAAATCATTAGGAATTTTTCTTTCTGTGGATGAATGAAATTGATACATTGAGCTACTTTTGCTATATCCATCTAAGATTAGGCAATGTTATAATTGGTCCAGAAAACCATAGAATCAGATGCCCTTGTGCGTATTACTTTCTGAAATTGTTCTTCTTTTATTTCCTTTTGCTTTAAATCCCCCAACAACCATGACAATTCTATATACTAGCTAAAAAAATCCCACCATTATCATCTTCAATTTTATCATTGCAATTTTTCATATGTGCTCACTTTTAAATTTATGTTCTCTTTTTCTTGAAAGAAAGCCTTTTTCTTTTTCTTCCTTTACTTATATCATGCCAGTTGTTCATATTGGGCTCCTTTCTTTGAGCTAAAAGTTTGTATATATACATATTTGCATTTACACACAAAAATGGGCAAAAACTGGATTCATGTGAACAAGCCTATATCCAATATTACAAAAATTCTTGAAATTCAAAAAAAAAATGGTAACTTGAAATGATGTGTTTGCTATATTTTGAATTAATAAAAAAAATAAAAAATGAAAATATGAATGCAATATAGCAAGTGGAACAACATGCACAAAATGCTTTCATATTATACATACTATTACCTCTCTATTCATTTGTTTCCCTTTCCTTCATCTTCATTCAAGATGCGGTTCCGAAAATCATCCACCATTCGAGGCAACCCCTCTCGCAAGGAAATCTTCGGTTCCCAGTTGAGAAGCTCCTTGGCTTTACTAATATCTGGCTTCCTCTTATGAGGATCATCAGCAGTGTTTGGTCTGAATTCAATCGTCGCACTAGGATCAATGGTTTCTTTGACAACCTGTTATTTTTCAGGTATAAAATAACTCATTTGTACCGAAAACTAGAAAAAATCTAGACTTTTAGGGTTTTATTTTTAAATAAGCAAGTAATTTATGGAGACAAAAGATCCACCTCAGCAAGCTCTAGCATTGTGAATTCTCCTGGATTACCCAAGTTGAATGGACCAACATGCTCACCTTCCATCAGTGCCACCAATCCATCAACCTGATATCAAGAAAATGCACGTGGAAACATCATTTCGTCATAGAGGGATCATACTTCTATGTTCTGGTATCTACATCACATTGAGAAAACTCCGCAAATTTAGGATTACTTCCTATCAACAAATCCTACTGCTGCAGCATGTGTTTCAAATGGAACTTTAGTTCAATGTCTTTGGAAAGGAACTCTTAAATGAAGGCATTGTCATTATGAACGAAGGCACATAGTGGTGCAGGAACAGTAGAGTAGGTGCACCGGTGGACGGAGGGGGGTACAAGCCCCCCAAAAAAATTTCAAAAGTTCATTTTCCCCCTCCCAAAGTTTTCCAAAAAGTCTTTTTGGTAGCTAAAATAAATGAAATAATTTACAACTGCCCCCACCCCCCTAAAAAAAATTTGATAAAAACTTCAAATTGTTGTCTTTTACAATATAAAAAGCCATTAATTATGGTTAGTATATGAGTATTTTTTCTCGTTGTTTAAATTTATAAACTCGGTCCATATTTTCGCCCCCCATAACTGAAATCCTGCGTCCGCTACTGAGTACGTGGGTGTGTGCGCGTGCATGCATGTGTGCGTGTCTATGTGAGAGAGAGAGAGAGAGAGAGAGAGAGAGTTTTATAATTTTTTTTTGCTTTGTATCATTTTTACGGATAATTACAAAACACCCCTAAGCTTTAACCTAATTACAAAAAACTATAGTTATATTTCAAAATCACAAATACACTCTTATAGAGTTACAAACACCCCCATGAGATTTGTATTTACCTAACAAATACCCCCTTCTTGAAGGGTGATTTGTAAAAGAGAAACAAACATCAATGGGTTATTTGCAATTTTGAAAGATAACTGGATTTTTTTATAATTAGGCTAAACATCAAGGGTGTTTTTGTAATTATCCCTCATTTTTACAATAGAAGTGTGGATACTAATGATGAAGCAAAAGATAAAGCTCTCTCAGCATAATCCAAACAATGCCTAAACAATCAAGCTTTTAGCTTCCTTAAAAGGGATATTATTCCTGGCAATTCAGAATTTTGTTGAATGAAGCAGTTCTAGTTGAAATTGAGCCAAACCAATGAAGTCGCATATGCAACATTGCTAATAAGATTCACTGGTGTAGTGCCAAAATATCAAATGGTTTAGGGGTGCCAGAATGCAGGTCATCTTCCCATAAGGACAAAAAATGACATACCAAGTCAGACACATATTGGAAGCTTCGTGTTTGTTTTCCATCACCATACACTGTCATGGGTTGTTTCCGTATAGCCTGCATAGCAATAAGAACCAGTGATCAACATAAAAGCGCAACTTGCATATCATTGAAAACACCAACATGGAAGACAAACCTGTGAAACAAAGTTGCTGACAACATGCCCATCATCCAGACACATACGAGGCCCATATGTATTAAAAATACGTGCAATGCGCACCTTTACAGGATGAGAAAGATGGTCAGATACCATCACCAAATCAACTGTGGATCACACACTAGCGGTAGTAGGGAACATGCAACTTTGTACTAAAAGTAAACATCTCAAATAAGAATGAATTATCCCTTAAAATAGAGCAATAAACTAAGGACACATACACTACATCAACATGCCATAATTTTGAGGTGACGCTCTGTTTTCCAAACAATGATATCTACATGTTCCTTAAACTCTAATTACTTGAACCAACTAACAGAAACAAAAATTAAATTAGTGTCGACTGAAAATGAACAGTTTTTTCACAATGCACTTCCAAACAAGCTACATAGTTTTGTTCATGTTATCTAAGTATTTGGTGGCTTGATAATCATGGTGCCGAATCATGCTGTATCTCACATTTTAAAAATCCTTATTTATCACATCCAATTTACAGAAACTCCATATCATCAATGAAGAATTTCTCATCAATGTAAGCACTTCTATGTTTAAACATAATGAAAATAGCAGCAAACAATGATAATTTGATATGCAGCCATTAAAATACCCTACGTCAGGTGTCATGGACAGTATCAGTTCTTTCTTCCATAGCAGTAGTCACAATCAAAGCAATATAATTGAAGCAGAGGAAATGACAAAAAAAAAACCTCTCAAGTTCCACTCAGTTTTGACAGCCAATGTCCAACTATTCAACTTAGAATTTTTTACAAGTGGCAGTGTGAAGTAGACATATTACCTCAACACCTGCACCACGGTGATAGTCCATAGATAAGGTTTCGGCTGTTCGTTTCCCTTCGTCATAGCAACTCCGTTCCCCTAGTTAAGTGAAATCATTCAAATGGAAACCCTCATGGTATCAGCATAATCAACAACAAAAAAACAAATAACAATTCAGAACGATGTCACCCACCTATTGGATTTACGTGCCCCCAATATGTCTCTTTTTGTGGATGCTCAAGAGGATCGCCATATACCTCACTTGTACTAGTGAGAAGGAACCTTGCACCAATTCTCTTTGCAAGACCCAACATATTAAGTGTACCCATCACATTCGTCTTTTAATCACACGTCAAGGATCTCAACCAATTACAAACAGTATAAAAACAACTCCAATGCAATTAATGCAAGAATTCTTGTTTGTGTCATAGATAACATACAAGTATACAACTAATATAATATATCAAACTTGTCAGAAGGGATAATCATAACAGCAACTTATTATTAGCAAACAAAACATAGACAGAAAGAAACGCAGCCACGTTAGCCGCACTTGCATTGGTACATACTCAACTAGCCAATATAATTTGATTAAACCATAAGTACTATAATAAAACCTTGGAAACATGAAGTGCATATACATATTCGATAGTTATCAATGATCTAAATAGCAATTGAAGAATCAATTTGAATTTTAAACCAACACACGCTCATATCCCACAAAAGCAACAATTAGCTCACATTACAGCAAAAACACAAACAAAAAGGATATGATAGTTTTGACGGGATTGTACTTATAATGCACTGGCGAAGCAGGGCAAGCCAAATGGTATATCTGATCCACCTCCAACAAAATCGGCTCCACCACATCATGCCTAATCAATTCGAACCTCGGGTTCCCAAACAAATGCACCACATTCTCCTTCCTCCCCGTAAAGAAATTATCAACAACAATCACATCATCTCCTCTAGCAATCAGCTTATCCACCAAATGACTCCCGACAAAACCCGCGCCGCCCGTAACAACAATCCTCTTTCTCTTCCTCCCTATCCCCAACGGCACTCTCCCCACCCCATTAGAGTACCTAAAACTATTTTGATTAACCAAACGATTCTCATAATTGGGATCGCGGCGATGAACTAACGATTCGCGGTTTTCAGAGAAAATGCGGGGGCGGGGATCGGCGGTGGGGGAGGAGAGGGAGGGCTGGAAGAGGAAGAAAACGGAGCCGATTAAAACGCCGACGAGGATGAAGAGGAAGCGTTGCTCCTTGAGGATGTAGCCGAGGGATTTCTGGAGGGATCTGGGGTGTTTGAGGGATTTGGGAGAGTAGGGTTGAGGAGCCTGGGAGATGGGCATTGGTGATTGCTTGTGCAATTGCTTCATGGCTGCTGCTTCTTCTTTCGGGGTTTGCTGAAATTTGGATTCAGGTCATGCGTACTGTGAAGAATGAAGTGGAAAGAAGATAGGAGGAATGTGGCGCGCGAACACGGGGTATCTCATCTGGTGAAGCTGTGGGTGTGTGGCATAGGGAGAGAGGACAATTTCATTATTAATGCAAATTTTTATTTACCCACCAAACTATCGTCATTTTTGCACTTTGCCCACTAAACTATGGTAATTGTAGTTTTGCACCTTGAACTTTGAGACTTTTGCACTTTATCCCAGGGAGCTGACTTGGAGAACATGAGCTGATACGTTTGTCCAAGGGTTAAAGTACAAAAATTCGTGGAGTTCAGGGTGCAAAACTATAATTACCAAAACTTGGTAGGCAAAGTGAAAAATGACGATAGTTTGGTGAGGAAAGTACAATTAGCCTTTCATTTAAGGGATAATTATAAAAACACCCCTAAGGTTTGGGTTAATTACAGAAAAACTCATGTCTGTTTCAAAATTACAAAAAACTCCTTCAGGTTTCGTTTTGTCTTAAATTTAAGGGGGTATTTTTTTAAATGTCGGTTTTTTTTAAATGTTTTCGAAAATCACCTAGAAAAATGTAAGACGAAATCAAACCTCAAGGGTGTTTATATAATTAGCCAAACCTTAGGGGTGTTTTTGTAATTATCCCTTTCATTTAATTATAGCAACTAGAAAGTATACTTAAATGCATCTCAAAGCTCAAATATAAGCTGGCTCAAGAACAGAACAGAATGTTTCACATTAAACTAGAAACATAATATATAATACACTCTGTTAACAGATGACTGAGGGATAAGGATAATGTTAAACCACTAGCACATATACGAATAATGTGTCTTACTAAGTGCTATATACACAAAAAACTAATCAACAAGTTGGTATATCAGCAGGCCGGTCGACACTCTGCCATCCCGTGCAGTGCTGAAGAAAATGTTTCAAATCATCGGTTGGCGCCTCTACCGTCCAGGTCTCATAGTATTCGCTAGGATGAAACACGCAAGATTCGCTCGGGAGGGGCACTAAGCCCGGTTCAGTTTTACCGATAAATAAATCACCATCGGATTTAATGCAGCCGGTACATTCCTCAGTCTTATCAGCTGCCTACAGAGCAAATGTCAAAGGATTCTATTACTTAAAACACCAAATGAAGATTTAAGAATTCTACAAGGGATAATTACAAAAACACCCCTAAGGTATGGGTTAATTACAAAAAAACCAGAGATGTTTCAAAATTACAATAAACCCCTTCAAGTTTCGTTTTGTCTTAAATTTAAGGGGGGTAATTGTAATAATTTTGCAAATGTCGGGGGGATTTTTTGAAATATTTTCGAAAATCACGGGGATAATGTAAGACGAATCAAACTTTAAGGTTTTTTTGTAATTTTCAAAGAACTCTGGTTTTTTTTGTAATTAACCCAAACCTTAGGGGTGTTTGTGTAATTATCCCATTCTACAATCATAAACACAAGTCCATATTGCACCTTTTCTGTGTAATATTTAAAGGCCACCTTCTTATGTCCAGCTTCGTATATGTTGCACTGTGAGTACACCTAAACATGAAGAAAAAAACAAGATCAGTGTTAGCAAAACAAGCAAAATACAAACAAATTGTTATCATGAAACAATTCGACCTGAGATTCCACACTGGCACAAACAGCATAAATCCCCAGTTTGTAGTGTAATTATTGTACAAATGCACTTTCGCAAATCTAACACGGGGATGTCTCTGTCGAGTCCCATCGAAGAAACAATGGTGAATGGTAACGCGGATGCATCTGTCGCCGGTGTTGGAAGAATCAGCACCAATGAGAATGGTTTTATCATGATTCGCAAAGTGGCACCTGAATGAAACAGGAAAAAGGTCAAGGACGTAATGATACTTAAATACGATAATTACAAAAACTACCCCTGAGATTTAGTCTAATTACAAAAAACCCAGTTATCTTTCAAAAATTACAAACACCGCCTTGTGGTTTGTATCCACCTCCTTAGGTAGCATTTTGAAAAATAGAAACAAATAAAGGGGTGATTGGAATTTTTGAAAGATAATCGATTTTTTTGTAATTATACTAAACCTCAAGGATCCCAAATTAATTTTCACTCAAAAATCACAACTAACCGAGAAATAGTAATATCCGTGCTCTCTCGGGTGATATCTATGAGTCCATCGCCGTAATCACTAAGGCTGCAACGATCAACCCAAATATGCTTCGAATTCGGTTTTATCTGAATTGCATCAACATCATGTCCTCTACCACCTTCAAGTATTAGATTGCAGATAATCACATGTTCACACTCTTTCAAACACGAAATGGCGTAGACAGGACATTGTAGTGGGGTAGACTGATACACGAAATGTAAAAAAAAAAATCACTAGAGGGGAGCCGGGCTTGGATTGGTCCTACTAGCTATCCCAATGTTTTCAACACGTGTCATTCATCAAGGGGTATACAAAATGTGGAATAGGATAAACTACTACAAAAATTTTGTCACATAAATAACCAACCACATATAAACTACAACACAAAAAGAAAGTAACTCAATCTTAACAAGCCAGAGCAGGATAAAAGAAATACTAAAATAAAGCAACAATCTTTATTGGTATTTTCTTACCAGCGAGGGTGGTGACACAGTAAACGGCGCCGTTGAGACCGCCGATGGCAAGACGTCCGAAGCCCTCAGCTTGCCCAGCCAGAGCCCGCAAGCTGGAATCCACGTGGCAGTACGGCAATTGCAACCCCATATTGTTTCAATTCTCAAAAGGGGATTGTTTTTTTGTTTTTCTTTTTCGGTGGATATTCAGGAAACGTTTCCGTATTTATAGGGGAAAGACGATTTTTTTTTTTTTTTTGGCTTTAAACGGCCCATATAAATGGGCGTGAAACAATTAGTGATAGGATATGGAAACTGAAGTGGTGTCAATAAATGTTTTTTTTTTTTTTTTGACGTCTGGTGTCAATAAATGTTAAGAGTTGATATTTTTATTGTCTCGTGTTTTTTATTAGTGGTGAAAACTGAAACATGAAACCTACCGAAAACTTTTTGACTTTGCTCACCCATAGGCCATAGTTACAGACAATGTAACAGTCCCAAGATTTTTTTAAATATTACCATGGACTCTGTTTTGAGATTTTTTCTGGTGAGAACGTAACTCAATTTCACAATCTTGGTCCAAGAGGAATTGATTGAAGTATTGAAGGGTAGCGAGAGCGACTGCTGAGTGCTGCGTGGCGCAAGGGCGGAGCCGACGCTTTAATGACTTTCAAATTACTTGGCCGAACTGAAAATGGGGTGACCAGGATAGAAAATCCAAGAAAAATTAATACAAATTATAACTATTTTTTTTTTAAAAAAATCCTCACTAAATTTTTTTTTTTTGGTGAAAAAAAATGGGGCTGGCCAGGGACACTCGCCCAACCTTGTCTCCGCCAGTGCGTGGCAGGGGACCCCTTCTTCCCCCTTGGAATTAGGGTTTGAAATATTTTGATTTTCTATTCCATTTAATTTTTTTTATCGTACACCCATGAACAATAAATATCACGTGAATTAGAGAAAAATCAATTATTGATGTTTATTAGGGATGTCAAATCGTATCGTGTTTCATGTTCTGAGATGAGTATTACATATTTGACATGAACACGAATACACATTTAATTATTTATGTCAAAATACACGACACGAACACATCGTACTTATGACACGAGTAACCCGACAGACACGAAATATCTATATAATTTAAAATTGAAATGGAAAAAAATAAAAAAATGGAGAAAAACTTAAAATTGCAAATAAAAAGACATTAAATTATTAGAAAATGCATTAAATGATTTGTCCAACATCATATAACCAACTAAAACATCATAAAATGTGAAAATAATATGTTACTATACAATTAAATGAGTTAAATAGATCAATCGTGTTGACACGTGAGTCGACTGACCTGGCTTATTTATTTTCCGTGTTAATCGTGTCAACCCGAATTTGACTCTAATCTACCAAGAGTTGTACTTTTACCCGCCAATTTCACGTTAGGTTAGGTTGTTGGGTTATCGTGTCGTACAAAATTGACACCCGATATTTACTAGTTAATTAAGGGTAGAAAAACCATGCAAAAATATAAAACAAACCAGAGAAAAAAAATTCACATTATCAATCCAAATTAGGGTTAATTATAAAACTACCCCTAAAGTTTAACCTAATTACAAAAAAATTTAATAATCGTTTAAATTTATAAGTACCCCTCGAAATGGCACCCTCAATTCATCCTCAAAGAGGAGATATTTGTGAAATAAATGCAAACCTCAAGGAAAAATTTGTAATTTTGAAATACAACTGGAGTTTTTGGTAATTATGCTAAATCTTTGGGAACTTGTAATTATCCCTTCAAATTAAACAGAATGTTAAAACTGAATGCTTCCCCCACTATATTATCTTCATTTTTTCCTTTATTTTTCCCTATATGAAGCCTCGTTTGTCAAAAAAGTACCAAGTAGATGATATAATCCTCCAGTCTAGGAGGCTTCATGGGCTCACGCTTGGGCCTGCATGTCCACATTCTCCTCTTGTTTGGGCTTTTCCTCTAACTCTGGGTGGCAGTCCTCTTGAAGGCCCATAGTAAAGTTTGGGCTCGTACCAGACTTTTCATATGTAAATAAATTTCGTAGGTACTTGTGTTACCCAAGAATATATACAAATATACTCCTATATCTGTTTGTGTAATTGTTTTTTTTTTTGACGAAAAAATGAGTATTATTGAATTACTGTTTTTCGCTCAGTATCAAACTTGTCTCCATCGATACTTCTAATTAGGTTTAATTTAGGATCATCAGTAAATGCACTATACCACCTACGACTTTTGAAAATATTAAACGCTTATCATATACCTGAGTTTTCGCTTTCAATCAATTGCAATTTCTGTGAACAAATAATTAACTTTGATTATTCTTATATAATATAAATATTTGGACCATGGCTTAGATATACGCAACACAAGTGGAATGACCAAAAATGGGTCAATCCAAAAGTGCCAAGACAACATGGGAGGTAAATGGGGTTATGGTCCTGTAATTACAAACCACTGTTCTATCTGTTATTGGGAACTATCAGATTTGACCTTATTCTACGTTTTTGGCTGTTTTTTTCTTTTGGCAATTGATAGACTGCATACACCACAGCACGAGTTTACGGTGTGTTTTATAGATGCATTTTGGTTTTTAGGCCTTTGTGTTTTGTAGAAACTGTCTGTATAGGAATTAATAATATGAGTCCGTCGGATTTTTGACATTTTCTCGTATAGCAAAAAAATTTCAGAAACATATTATTTTTAGCTATTTTTGAGTTCGTATATGTCCACTTTTGCTTTTATATTCATTTAAAAAAAACTAGGCACCGAGTTACATAATTAATCTTGAGTTATGTACCTCGGTCCTCGATCTTGTATCAATTTTTTTTTTTTTTTTAAAATGGCTAAGTATCTCAGCAGAGAATACACAAAGAGTATGAACCGTCAGTTTTTATTCAATATGGCTAAAAAACATGTTTTTTGAAAACCTTGATTATTTTTTATTTTTTTCACAAAACATAAATGGTCAATTTTGCCTACTACCACTAATGTAATATTATTAGAATTCTGAATTTAGTCTACTGGATTTTTGGTCATTTATCCATCCATAACAAAAAGAAAAAACGAAAAGATATATTTTAGTCATTTTTGGGTTCTATGGTCTGCCTTTTTTCTTCATTCCTTGGGCCCGGTACTCGAAAATGGTACAGAGAAATATACCGCATCAATTTTTTTCACATTGGCCGAGTAACTCATCAAAGAATACAAAGAGCGTAGACTGTGTTTTTTAATCAAAATTGCTAAAATAACAAGTCTCTTGAAAAACACAACTACTTTTTGTCTTTTGAAAAACTGAACGGCCGAGATGTAAAAACTTCTCTCTCTATCTTTTCTCCCCTTCTCTCTATCCCAAAAGAAAAACCCTAACACAAACTTTCTTCCCCTCCTCCCCAAACCTCGGTAGCCCCACTCTTCTCTCCCCCCTCCTCCTCCTCCTTCCCCCCCCCTCCCCTCCATGTCTTTTATTGGAGGGACACCAATGGCGGTCCCCTGGCGTACGAAGGTGGCGGAATTTTTGGTCCGGGTGAAAATGGGTCGAGCTTCACGGAGGTGTTTTGGAGCCGAGTAGATGATGGGCTACGGTTGTAGATCGGGTGAGGAGAGGCAATTTTCTTTTTTTCGATTTTTTTTTATTTTTTTTTTTTGAGTCTTTATTTTTACCTTTGATTTGCGAATCTCGTAGGCGGTCATAATTTGTCTTGCGGTGCGTGATGTAGCTCGTGCCCGGATTTGTTCGAGTTGGGTAGTCTCCTTGAGGAGTGTCTTAGTCCTCCTTTGGAGGTGGTTTAGTTTCCTTTGGAGTGTTTAGTTTTATTTGGTTTTGTGTTTTTAGTTGTTTCTTGTTTTGCTCCTTCAATTACGGTGGTTATACCTCTCGACGCGAGTTCTCCCCTTGACATGTATCAATGTATGTATGTTGAGTGGCCATTTTCTGGGTTAGCGTGTAAATTTTGTTGAGTTATGAATATATTTCTATCGTTTTGGAAAAAAAAAAAAAAAACTGAACAGCCAAAAGGACCTATTTGACTTTTGAATTTGTGGTATATTTCACGTTGTCCCGGGAAATTTTTCCTTGGTTAATTGAATATGACAATAAAAGTCATATAAATATTTGATTTAGGGGGACAGAACATCTCAATTGATATGTTTATAGAAAGTAAATACGCAACCTTGACTTATATTTCTCATATAGTCATAGATAGTACTGTGAAGACGTGACGATACTTAAAGATTACGAGCATTTTGCAGAAAAAAACTCAATAGAACAGTATATGCATGAAAACGAAACTTAGCCGATTCCTTGAATTCTCCCTAAATATGGAAATATCCATAAACTTTAGTGGACTTGACACATATATATTGCCAAAGTGTGTATTTTTTGGATAGAAATACATGTGTTACTGTTTTTCCAAGTCTTCTGAATTTGTAAGCTCTGATGGTGACAATATTCCTATCAATAATCAATGAATGAACATGATCACAAAGGGATTTCTAGGTTTCTGGAAATGTGAAACTATCTTTGATCCACAAATTATTGTTTGGGGCAAAATTGCATAATATGTGATGTGGTATCACTTTATTCTTGATCTCAGAGTTTCAAGTCTACAATAAAGTTGGGTTCTTCCGCAACCAAAAGGTGGCGTAAACATAGGCCCACTGCGGTCGACTTAACCGACACTGGGATTTTGGTTTTGCTCTATTAAATTCGGGTTGGACCGCATGCACGGAACTTGGAAAGGCCCCATTAAATTTGGGTTGGACCACACCGAAAATTCGCCTATAAAAAATTAAGTTAAAATTCAAAAGGCCAAAAAAATTAAGAATCACGTGGCCCAATTAAGGCATTAAATGCTCCAAAGTTAATAATATACAACTATTTTGGAACAATTTTTAAATAAGCTTTGGGATCTAAGAGTCAATTTTTCATAATAATAGTTGTTTGGTTGTTAATTTAGCATTGACTTTTGGAGAATAAGTTGTTTCTAAAACGTTCATTCAAGATAAGCCGAAATTAGAGAGTATAAAAACCGGCAAAAAAATTACTAAAGGTATGACCTTCATATTTGCTTTTAAATCTTGAAATATTTTTATTTTTGGCTTTTAAAATTTTGGCTCGATAATCGCCCAACCAAACGATTTTTTTTTACCGCACTGGCCAAAAATCCTGGCTACACCCATGCCTGCAACACAACAAGTTGTTAGGGCGCCGGGGTTTTTCCGGCGATAACCCTCCGACGCTCAAGTCAGATTAGAGAGCCAGAGAATAACCAGAATTCACAAGATTAGATGTTGTAGAATGAATTTCATCCATTGGAAATGGAATTGGATGAGGTATTTATAGTATTCACGAGCCTGGGTTATTATTTGGTGGTATGTAGTCTCATAAGTAAAATTTTTGTTGGACTCCATTTATTTGAATATTTGGGCCTTTAATATTTAGACTCATAATTAAAATTATGTTGAGCCCATCAGTTTGGGTTTTTAAAGGCTAAAAATAATGAAATCCATCATTTCCGAAGATGCATGACATTTGGCTCATAGGTTTTAGAACTCTGGGAATGAAGATTATTTACAAATTCACAATTCACAAGATTTTTCCCTTATCTTTTCTATGATAAAATGTAAAAAAAAAAATCAGATGTTTTTTAAAATTACATAAAAGCCCTTGACGTATGATTCCGTCTTACATTTCTCCCCTTCATAAACAATAAACATTTCAAAAAAAAATCATGACCTTTATAAATAAATAATACATTTACCCCTTAAATTTAAGACAAAACCAAACCTCAATTTTTTTTTTTTTAATTTTCAAATATATATGGGGTTTTTCTATAATTATCCCTATAAAAGGAGAAAAATTTAGGTCATGTATGCTTGTATTTCCAACCCATTTTTTCCACTTTCCAACTATTTCGGAAAATTGGTTTATGTTTGTTTCAAAAGTTTTTAGTAGAAATGAAGTTATTTCCGCTTTCACTTTTTATAGAAAATATTCTTTTGAAAACACAACCAAACAATTTTTCATTCCAATTCGCAAACCTGCAGGTAAAAATACACTATAATCACGCAAACCTATGTCAAAAAAAAAAAAAAAAATTTGAAAAACTATAACCAAACATATTCTCATTTTCAAACGAAATTGCACAACAAACCTAACATATTCTCAATTCTCACACAAAAACCAATAAAGTTTGAAAATTCATTTTCCAACACTGTAAACCTAAATTTGACTTGGAAATACATCCATACATCCCCTTAGATCTTTGGAATTTGTTAAAGCCAATACAACTGATTAAACAGTTTCAGTGTCACCCTCTGTTGGCACTGTTATAAAACCCCAGATATTTTTCTTGTTATAATGGTGGCCCGTGGATACTTTATAAACATGATGAGAAATAATTGTGTTATGATTAAAAGTACTCCGTAAAATTGTACTTATTTTAGCTGATATTTTCATAGTCACACAGTGTCAAGAATCAGGACGACAATGGTGATTGGATTTATGTTTTGTCTAAGTCACCAAATAAAAACAGCATGTGCCCATTAAGTGATATGTTTGGACATGAAAGTTCTTTTTATTGGGGCCTAGTTTTTTTCCCTTTTTTGGTTAATTACCGTATTATTACATTTCTAGTAATCATTGTGCTTTTCATTCATTTTTCGAGTCTGTTTTTTCTTATTTTCTTTTCTTGTTAATTACTGTTGTTGGGATAGGATTGAGTGTGTACTTATGGAGAAGACGTGCTATGTATAATAGTAAAATAAAAGTCATTGCCTAACTTAAATTTGAAATTTGCTTTTTCCACAAGCAATTGTGGGATGGAGGTCGGGGTCCAAATCCTTGCTCCATCAAATTGTTTGTGGGGTGGAGGTCGAGGGGTTCATATCCTGCTCCATCAAATTGCTCCCCGGGCATATGCGAAATGGTGAAGATTTGGTGGGAACTCATCTTGAATAGCATCCGTGTGGGTTCGATTCGGGAGAGATCGTTATTAGTAGATTGAGGGGTCGAACATAATTATTCTCTTTACCTGGGAGGATCCTCGTTTGTACGTCGCCAGACCGTCGTAACATCAGCCAATTGAGGGGTCGAACATAATTGTTCTCTTTACCTGGGAGGATCTGGGTTGTACGTCGGACCCGGACCGTCGAACAATCGAACGTGCACATCCATGCGTTTACCTTGGCGGCAACAATGAGGAGCGGAGTGTTGTCCTCGAGAAATAGTCGGGCGTGCGCAGAAGGCTGAGTTATCAAAAAAAAAAAAAAAAAAAAAAAAGTCATTGCCTTGGAACTTGTTTTTTGCTAGCTTTTTCTTGCTGAGACTTGAGGTGAAGTATTTATTTCTCTTTTGCAAATTACATTCTCAAGAATCGAGATGTCAAAACGGGGTAGGCCAGGTGGCCGACCCTATCAAAGGTAGGAAGTGGGTTGAGGGCTTAGTAGCGTGCTTGAAACATGCGAATTTGTGTTGGGGCGCGGGCCAAATCCATGGCCAGCCCACTTTCTTTGTTTTTTCAAAAATAAAATCAGAAAAGTTAACGTTAATGTAATTCAATATTGCGCGGTCATTGAGTATATGTTATAGTCCTAATATTCATTTGATGAAATTCTTTATTCGTTGTAACGCCACAACAATGAACTACAAATTTTATGTTTATTACTTCCTCAAATTCGAGCTCAATTAAAGTAGGAAACTCAATTAAAAAATTAATCATGTAGTAGATTTTCAAATTGGTAATCTTCGGTATTTTTAGTATAACTTCATATACAAAATTGATATTAAGATAATTCAATTTTATTGAGAAGCCAACAAGTAGAACTTATATGAAAAAATCAAAGTTTCGCAACGAAGAATATTTTTTTATTTTTTTAAGTGTCCGCCAAAACCGCGGCCCATAGTGATAGTGGGTTGGGTTGAGGTTTCCCGGCCTAGCACCTTTGTGGCCCAGCCCACGCCACCCCACCGAATGACGGGTTTTGGCGGGCTGCGGGTTGGCCTGACCGGTCCATCTCGACAACTCTACTCAAGAGGGTATTTATTAGGTACATGTAAATCTCAAGTGGTGTTTGTAACAACTTCAGGGTGGTTTTTGTAATTATCCCTAAAATCTATCATCAAGTTCCTTTATCAAATGAAAAAGTTTCTGGTACACAAGTAATGAGAAGATTCCCTGAACAACTTCTGTTACATTGTTTTCAACTGGGAAAAAAAAAAGTTATCACATTTTCACTTTTGTGCAGGTTCATTTGTACATTTAACCTACATCTAAAAGTACAAGAAAAAGGTATTCTCTTTAATACAGTTAAACTGTATTCTTCTATATGGTCCATGAGGACCATATATATCACACGTGCACCTGGAATTTCTTGAGAATTTTTGACCTTTTGAACACTCTTCTTTCCCTAGATCCTGGACATCGTGGATCTGCAACTTCCGCTCTTCAAAATAAGGTTAGTACCAATCTCAAGGCTGTGATATATAGGAATATATATCACACGTGCACCTGGAATTTCTTGAGAATTTTTTTACTATGTCTGGATTATTAATATTTTTTGATAGTTGCATTTTATGGACATTGTACATAATGTGGGAGCCTAATATGTTTCAAAGCAATCAAATGATTGTTAGTATCTTCATGGAAACATAATATATGGTTGCAGTTCTTTCATACGGCCCCTTTAGCATGTGATATTTCCGGTTTACCAAGAATCCACACTGAAGATGACGACCATGCCCTGATAAACGATAGGCGAAAGTAAGTTTTTCTACACTATTTAATAATATCAGAATAATGTCCTGCTGGTTTTATTTTACAGAAAGGGTAACCTTTGTACCTCTCACAAACAGGCACAGGACTTCTAAAGTGAAACGCCGCTCTCAATCACAGAGAGAGCAAAGGAGCAAAGGCTCTAAGGAGGTAAGTTAACAGCCCATATATTAGGAGGCTTTTTAAACTTAGTCACCAAACACTCTACTAACGTAATCAACTTTTAATTTCTATTTGCAAATACCACATACTTATGATTTTCAAGTATTTTTCGCTTCTACTTCATAAATCACTTGGTGAAGTTTTACGAAAACTCTTTTACCATGGACGTTTTATTTAGGAAGTGCCCAAGAACGCAGATAGATCGGTTTTTGGCTTAGAAACGGGAAGTAGTTCTACAAGCACTTCCTCAACAAGTGCAAAGCCACCACCAGCAAGGAATGAAGATGGATTATTTTCTTCAAGAACAGAATCCCATTCAAGTCATGATGGTACCAAAAATATCAACAACCATCCCCAGTGGGTCCCACTGCTAAAGAAGGTTCAATCAAATATAACATGAATTTTGACGGTACAAACAGATTGGATCTGGTGCAAAGGTCTGTATCCACCAGAGAATTCCCAATTAAGTTTGGAAAACAAGAACCTACTTAATTAAGCTGCATCCCATTGATGATTACTTTTTATCATTGCATTTTGCTGATGCTTAATTCGGCAAATTAAATAAACCCAACTTTGATTCAGATTGTTTGATCATAACTAGTCCATTTGGGTCTTGAAATGATCTCCTTAATTGGGCATGAACTCTGATCCATGTACAATGCATTAAAGTATTTTTCTTAATATGTCGACTAAATTAGATTTTCAAGATCAATTTCGATTTCAAAGACCTTAATGTACCATTAACCACAAACATACTCAACAAAGTACAACATTTCGTTCTCGTTTCTGTTTCCCACAAACACCGAAAATGAAGACAGAAATTAAATTATATACAGTACAGAAAGATGGTTATAAACTGTAACGAATATCAGTAATTTTGGTCTTGATCCACTTGAAACTGTCTCTCACAGATGCTTTCACTTTACCTTCAGTAGTGAACATGTTATATGCAGCAATCCTTTTCTTCCTCTTCATTTCTGGATCATTTGATGTTGTACTAGGGCCGTTGAATGTATACGGGTTTGTTTGATTTTCCAAACCGAGTCCAGACGAGTACTGAGGGAATGATTTGCTTTTCTCCATTTTTTGATCTTGGTTGAAGTTGGATGTGAATGAATGGTTTCTCTTTTCACATCATTTATATGCTTGTTAAAGGCATGAAAAAGCCTAGCTTTGCGTTGCATGCCCATGAAAAGTTGGTCATTTTGTTGGTCAAGAATAGTATTCAATTCTTGACAACTTTTCTTTCTTCCTTTTTTGGTTTTCGTGTTTTATTTAATAGGACGAGGCCTTAGTATCCTTGTGGTGGCGAAAGAATTGTAGCATGTCCATAATAATAATTTTCGAATAGAGTATAGATGTAATCGCAAAATTTATCACATCTACGTTCACTGTAGCAAAATTAAATAAAAGACAACCAGAACACAAGATAGAAAAATTATCTACAAAATAACAAACTTGTAGATGTGGCAATAGAGCAAAACTTCTATTAATAAAAAGTATGACGTCATGTACAACCGATTACAAAGACCAAATAGCGTAGAAAACAACGAAAATCCTATCTTGAGTAGATTTATTACTTTGTAATGCAACTCTTCAAACAATAAATGTGATTGAACTTCGTTTAGCACAATACAAAAATATTATGGATGAAAACAACCGAACAAACACAATGACAAATGTGATCCTGTATTTACATAAATTAGTTATATTGTAATACGGATGAATCTTCTATTCTAAAATATCGTTTCATTCTTTATTTCATCTTGATTGCCAAGTGTATAATAATTACCATATTAATTTTCAAGCATAATATTGTGGATTTTTATATATAAGGCAACTAGGCAAGTGAGAACAGTTAAAACTAAAATTGGCAATCATTGATATGGTGGAATAGAAATGAAACTACATTTTGAAATAAAAGATCGATCCGTAAATAATACAACAATATACTGCAATGGAGAACACTAAGTCCGTGTTTGGAAACACTTTGGAATAAAAGTCCATTCATGAAATGAACTTTTAAATATAGATTTTTCAGAAAAGTGCTTAAAAGTATTGTTAAGTGTTTGGTGGAAATGTACTTTAACGCCCATCTCACATAAGTGCAAAAATAAAATTTAAAAGTCACAAATTTGCACTTCCCCAAAATGAACTTTTAGGCTCCATTTGGATGGAAGGATTTGAGCTATGAATTTCAAATCCATAATAACAAATCTATTGAGGTTATTTGGATAGCGTCATTTTATAATGAATTTCAAATCTTTGGAAGGTATTTTTGGAATGATTTTGGAGGATTTCAAATCCTTTCTATTTGGAGTCATTTGAAATCTTTACACGAATCCTCTTCCCAAATCCAAATCCTCTAATCCAAATGCAACCTTAAAACTTATTCCAAAAGTCCATCTATATGTAACCACCAAACAAACATGTAATTTTTTCCAGATGAACTTCTATAACTGAAAGTCCATTTCAAATGGATTTCTAAAGTGATTGAAGCACATTTTGTAGTATTTATTCCAGTCTCTTTTCTTTTGGGACTTTTGTAATTAAATTTACTTCCCACATGATGTAAAACACTGTTATTAAGGGGCAATACATGGACTTGTTAAATTCTCACGTTTTTAGTTTTCATCTAGAATTTTATATAAACAAAAATGAGAACATTCATTGTGTGGCCAATGTTACATAATTAAATATAAAAAGTTTGAAACATTGGAAAAAGTAATGTAGGGTGGTAACCATGAAATAGTTGGTGAGGCCCATGTGGTTCTGCTATGTATGTGTACACAATTATACATAGACATAATGCTTTCGGCTCTCAGGCTGGAAATGATGAAAGCCAGTTGCAATGGCTGATTGGTTGTAGGGACTTATTGCCGCATTTTAAATGGTGGTGGGATCCATTTTATTGAGCTAAATCACCCAAATTATCAATAACGCTTTCAAACGGGATAAATGGAAAAAACAAACACAGTTAGTGAATTAAGTAAAACCGTATCTTGAAGAGACACCATATTTAGTAGAAGTGTTTTAATTTGTATGTACGTGATGCGTTTTATATATTTTAATTGCAAGGGATGGTTTTTTAAGTACAGTTCTTGGGAGGGGTAGGGTAATATATTGAAATCGAATTACATACCTTTTGTGTTTGAAAGTTTTAACCACTCGACCACTATTCGATTCCAGCAAATAATTATTTTTAAGCTAGTTGGAGATTGCTTCTATCTCATAGTTGTCCTACAATGAATTAGGTATGCTATGTTGGGGAATAATTATTGGATATGATGCTGTACGTTTTCAAAAGTTTTCCTATGTGTCTATATTGTAATAATTTAAGTAATTATGCAAAATATATAGTTATATATGAAAGAGAATGTGTCATATTTATTAAGTGAGATTTTTGGATGAACTGTGAGAGCCAAGCATCCAATGATCCAAATGTTGAACTCATATCTTGGAAAATTCTGAGTTTAGACCGAAATAATTAATCTGCAAAGCCCTCCATTTGGCCGAATTTTTTTTTAATTACAAAGACACTTCCATGATAATTAAACACAATTACTAACTTAGAATAGTCAATGAAATTATGGCTGTGACCGGCAAAAGTGATTTGAGAACCATAATCATTAATCTCAAACGGTTTTGCAGTATTCCATAAATGCATTTTTATTCACTGTTCTAAAAAAAGAACTCTGTCTAGTCTCAATTAGTCCGCCAGGTCTTTAGAATCTTTTTGTCGCCTACGTTATTCTTCCCGATTAAGCCTTGCGGCCTAACCCCATTCACGTCTAACTTAAACCCACCCAGGCTGCGCCATGATGCTAGACCTAAATCTGATGCTTACCTAGCTGCTAATGCTTTTTAAAACACTAGTTAAAACAGATTTTAGAGAGAAAATTTGGGAACTAGCCCAATTAGAGAGAACTTAAACACTTATTATGGCCCAATCTTGCACTACTTCAGCTTCCATTTTCAACCAAGCGAGGCGTAAACAATAATCAAGGGCCCAATATTTGACCTATATTGGGCTTCCATTACATTTAAACCAGATCTCAGCCTGGCTTGTTTTTGCCCAAGTCTCAAGCCTATTCCAACATAGTTTAAAAACAACATAGTTTCCCCTTCTAATTCACATCTTATTAATTTTAATCAAAATTATTTTTAGAAAGTCAAGAAAATCGGAAGTGATTATATATAAGAACCTGGGCGTAAATTTAATTTCATTGCTTGGAGGACCTCCATTTCATGAAACAAATAAAAAAAATTGTAGTACAATATCTTGGAATGGAATGGCTTAGTTTTGGATATATAATTACCAAATTCGTGATATTAATTGAACAAATAAATCATCATTTTTTAATTTATCCATCAGGTAAGTGGACCCTCTTAGAGGCCCAACTCATGTCTAATGGACCTTTTCTCTAGACCATACAAGTTTCCACTAAACCACCCAATCAAATTAAAAGTAATCTTCCTTGTGGTACATTTAATAAATATAATAATGGAGATTAATTAATTACTCGATAGAATCAGCAATATTCTGCGAAAGCCTAGCGTAATCCAGTGCAACCTTATTTTTGGCTTCAATGTCAGCATTCTTAGTTTTCCTCAAAGCCTTAACACATCGGTTTATTTCAAGCTTAGCCAATTCAGAATCGTAACTAGCCAGCTGAGCATCAGTTTTTGCTTCCTCCACAAGAATATTAAACTGTTTGAGATAACCTTCGTATGCTGACAGGCAATCCTCAATAACTGTCTTCAGATCGGGCTTTGTTGTCCTGTCTTTCGACAACTTTGTCAAGAAAAGTATTGTTTTGTTCCCGAATTGTATTGCCACGTCAGCAGCAATGCCGAGTAGCGCTTGATTATCTTTAGCTTTGGTGCTGGTGGGATTCGATCTCAGGACCTGCAGACAGAACGTGGTTTTGACGTCGAGCCGCCTCGACAGGCAAAAGTGATTGGCCAAATGGTATGGCAATGTTGCATTTGTTTTTGAGTTTGGTTTTGGTGGTGATTTTGTGTTTGGCGATTTTGGTGTTGGTTTTGTGTGTGGGGATATTGTTGAGTTTGGTTTTGGTGCTAATTCCGATGTGGGATTAATTTGGGCATGTGTTGGTTTAAGAAAAATCAAGAAGAAGCACAAAGCAATGATCGGAATTAGGATGAAAGAGTTTTTCATTTTCAAAGGCTTTTGCAATGCTTGAAATTTCTTATTTGGCTAACCTTTCAATAAATATGTTAACTAATTAAGATTGCATTTAATTCATATTTGGCTTTCTGACATTAATAGTGACGTTATGCAGTACACGTTACTGAAATAGTTAAGAGTAATTTTCAGTTCCATTAATTTTTCAAGTTATCTTGTGGATTTAAATAATGTAAATTAGATGATTTTTTTCTATTATAAATAATGTGAATCAAGTTCTTTCTTTTAGAATTAATTCTCTTTTAATACCATGTTAATTACTCAATATAAAATATTAATAAAATATCAAATAGAAAATGGATAGCAATATCAAGCAACAAAAGTATTATACATTTATAATGAATGTTCTAATGCTTGGACAAACTAGGAATGAAAACAAAAAAACCCTATATCCTGGCTGTAACATTTATTTACACTTTTATAATATCCTGGCTGTAACATTTATTTACACTTTTATAAATTTTACAGTGTTGGAATTTGGTTTTGTAAAAATGGGTATTGAGCCAATTTTGACTAAGTATTAATTGGATTCGATTAATGAAAAATATAAATAAATTAGATAATCATAATCAATATTGTGTACCAATTTCGGGTGAATGATAAATTAATGCACAAAATGAGTCACTTAAAATGCAAAATGAACTTGGAAATTGGAATATATGGGAGATAGATAGGCACCATCCCACATGGGTTTATGAGCTAAAAGTAACTCAATTTATTTAGCTCAAGTTGGGATATTAAGTTTGCGCCTTTGGTGCACCACAGAAGGGTGAGGACGCCGCCGGCCCGACCCGGCCAAGGTCATGGTCCTGGGCTTAGGCTTCCTAAGAACTTAACTTTTTGGACATAAAACATTCAGATTTAACACAGGCGGTCAAAATTCATATTTTTGGTCGAACATGTATGTTTATTCGGGCCAAAATCGCACCTCTTGGTTTAATTTGAGGTGTTTGTTCACACAACTAGTTTCTAGAGGTTGTGTTTGTTTAACACAACCATTTAGTGTCTATAACATGAGAACCCCTCTGAGAATGAAAATTCATGACATTCAACAAGCATTTTAAGAATCTCATTGTGTACTCCTTCTCCATCTCGAAATATCTCGAAATACTTAGTAGTTCGTTGTGGTTTATTATTTGCAAGTGTTGCTATAGTAAACCAAAAAGTCGTTATATCTTAAAGGTGATTTCCAGAACCATTAAGCACTAGTACTTGTGTACGGGGAAATTTTGTCTTACACGGATAATATCTAATACTAGCCTCGACTTAACAATTATGCCATGTTATTACGCCCATTTTTCGAGCACACAATGACATTTGATCTAACAATTGCAAGACAAAATTTATGCTTGTTTGAAGAATGGCAAGTATCGTTTACTTCGATGTTTGTTGGTCCTACACATGGTGAAAAGTCGGCAAAGTTCTCGGCATTGACTTCAAGAGGTCGCAATGAAAGATGATGTTTTACTTGATAAGCGAATTTGTCTCGGTTCTTAAAGGAGGACCCTCCAATCTGTTCTTTGAAGAACAAACTAACAACCGGAGGCAAACTGTTGTGGATGTTTGGCATTACATCGATTTTCGTGCGGCAGAACTACATTACGAGCGGGGTTGGATGACACGTTGTACAACATGTACAATTCAATCAAAACATCCAAAGAGTTGTGGAACTCTTTGGAAAAGAAATGACGAGACAAAAGATGTCGGTACAAAGAAATTTGTTTTTGGCAAATTTTCTAACTTCAAAATGGTTGGCACCAAATGGTGATCAATCAAGTGCAATAAATTCAAATCATCCTTCGTGACTTAGCGTCGGAAGGAATGATATTGAATGAATCCTTCAAGTGGATGCTAATATAATCGAAAAGCTACTACCATTGTAGAAGGATTTCAAAAATTACCTCAAACTCATTTGTACAAAACTAAATTCCAACAATCCCCACGTGAATGAAATAAATGCATGCATGTGTTCGCTTTATTTTTAGCTTCACCGCAAAGTGTGCGGTGTAGTTTATAGAATAGGGTAAGCAAGGTCGTATCCACGGAGACTAATAAATTAATGCGCTAAGTATTGAACTAAGATAGCCTTATTTTTATTTAGGCGATCAAAATTGAATGATTGTTGTGGAAGAAAAGACAAGAATAACCACAAAAACACAAGATGAAAATAATAGTGGAATTATCAAGGAAATGAAATGAATTCCCGGTTATGGTTTCAATTAATATTCCTCTTGGTTTACGATTTAATCAAAGCCAAAGTTATTATCAATACACCTATAAGACGATCACATCGGGTATTTTATCCTCCATCTCGAGATGTATATAAAGTGTAGATTGAAATATCTATGCTAGTATCTCTACTCAACATAAGATACACAACTCCCAAATGCACAAAAGATCAAATATCCTCACAAATATTCACAAACTCTCGATTATGCAAATATTCATGTCAAGTACTCAAGATCTAATATTGAAACTCATCTCTCGAATTATGAATCAATATATCAAACATGTTAAATCATTGGCCAAATGATAAAACAAGAATAAGAACAAAGTACTCAAATAGGCTTCTAGACAATTACTTCAATTAAGATTAAAACAATCAACAAGAGTTCAATTAATCTACTTCCAAAACCCGGAAATCACAAGAAATTTAGCTACCCGTTATAAATAAACAACTCATAGACAAATTGTTCATCTTCATAAGAAACTAAAATGAAAGATTAAAGCACAAAGAATGAGAAAACTTAGGAAATGGATAATCTCTCGATTAATCTTCAATCCTCAAGCTCCGATTCGACCCGATTCTTCCCTTGATTCTTCTTTGATGAAATTGATGTGTTTCTTGTGTTCTTGGGTGTATTCCCACCTTTCCTCCATACCCTAGATCAAGCCTCCCATGTATGTATTTATAGCCCCTCAAAAGTTCAATAAAAGGTGAGGAACATAGGAATTTCCGCCCCGAGGCACAAGGGCGCCCGAGATGGGAGCTGCGGCGCCAAAGAATTTCCCAAAAATGATCCGCGCCCGGCGCTGCGGTTGGCATAAAACTCAAGTCTAGGAAGCCCAAATCATTGGTATAAAACC
Source organism: Rehmannia glutinosa (assembly GCA_016081115.2). NCBI lineage: Eukaryota > Viridiplantae > Streptophyta > Magnoliopsida > Lamiales > Orobanchaceae > Rehmannia > Rehmannia glutinosa. The sequence goes on along the minus strand of JABTTQ020000342.1, from coordinate 85,340 downwards.
AAGTGAACAAATACCCCCAAACTTAAACTCGCTGTTGGCCGTCGGTCAACAATTTTAAAAACAAAACAAAACATGATAGGGAGTAATGAAAAGTTGAACGCACAACAACTCCATAAAATTTTGTATTGTTCATCATAGGTATCAAGCAATGAATTAACCAAGCCTCAAACATCTAACATAGAGCACATATTAAAGAAACCATGGTAAATGCTAAGAATTACACCTCACAAAGATCAAGTGTATACTCTCATCTCGAATGAATATAGGGCGTGTTTACGCTCAATTCAATTCAATATTGCGAGAATTACCATAGGCTTGCAAATCGTCTCATATCTCCGCCACTAGGATGTATGCAAAATTGTGAATCAAAAAGACTTTTTTCCTTTGGTTGTAATGAAGGCTCTTTGGTTGGGGTAGAAAAATATGGATAGAGTGACTCAAACTCGAGCGTATAGACCGGTGAGCATATAATTCATCTACATTAAAGCTCAATATGCTACTCAAATCACCTCTCATTTTCACCAACTCTTCTTATCTCCATCCCCTTTATTTTGTAAACTCAACCATTCACATTACAATTCTTAACCTCCAAGTTCATTAAAAGAAAACTCATTCATCGAACTATTTTTTTTTTTTGACTCTTATATGAGTTTTCAACATTTCATATCTCATTTTTTTCTCTTTTGTTCTCATCAACCAACTCTAACACCACTTTCTAACATTTTGATTTCACCCATTCACCCTTATTCAATCCCTTTACTCAATGTTATACACTCAGTGTTGGGTAAAAGATTTATCAAGTTAAGGCTTGAATTGTGACTATAAAAAATTAGGCAATAGGCTCAAGTTGGCTAACTAGGGATTTCAATATCATCATTAGGTAAGCAAAAGGCTTGAAGGGCTAACAAAATGGCCTTTGATCATTTTCACACTTCGCATACAACATGTGACCTTGACAGAGATACCAGAGCAAGTTCTAGAATTCTAACAACATGAATAATACACTCAAATTAACAACAAGATTGCATAGGATGAAAGCAATAAAGGCTCAAAAGCTCACGAGGCTTGCAAATCGTAATTCAAAGCATCAAACCATATTCTCAATATCCACATGCTCAATATCATCTATTCATGGCTCAATCAACTCATACTCAACACCCAATCAAAACAATACAAATTTTTTCAAAAATATAAGCATCAAGTCTCGTCGCACACGGTCAACTCACTCCTTAAAATCTATGAAAACAATAAACGTGCTAAAACTGTAAAAGTGCTTCTAATGCAAATGCAACCTAAAATGCTTTACATGCAAATCGTATGGAAACACACAAAATGCACATTTTTTTTTTTCACACACATTTCATATCAAAATAACTATCTCTCCCCCAAACTTAAATGAAATTATATCGCATGCGTAAGAGAAGATAGAATTTCAATATAAACTTTATTGTGGATTGGACCTGATTTATTATGGGGGTGGTGGCGGTTCGTGGCCCTCCTCGGCGTCTCCCGCACGGGCTGCCGCCCGTGTGTGGGGGGCCGTAGCAATATCTCCAATTCCTCAATCATGCACGGATCGTGCATTCACGCATGCTGCCGCCGTGTGGTGGCCAGTGAAGTAAAATCGGTAATTTTCTTTTTTATAAAGAAAACAAAAAAAAAAAACAAAAAAAAAAACAAAAATCACACCACAAACCGTTGGGTTGCCTCCCAACAAGCGTATATTTAACGTCTTTAGCTCGACGCTGTTAATTTTGATTTGTACCACCTTTGAATGCATATATTAGGTTTTTTGGATCGTGGTCAAGAACCGTTTTTGCTTTGTTTTCATCTAGTAATACATACTTGAGATCTCCAAGCAAGTACAAGAGTCCTGGTGTTGGAACATTTTGATCAGGTTATGCTCATGTTGTCCGTGCGTGTACGCATATTCCGTGCTTGTCTCATTATGGAATAGTTTTCTTATATCATGCACGCAATGCACGGGCGTACACACATGGTTCGTGTGTTCCTTGTCCTGTTTTTGCTCCTTTTCGGTACCACACACGGGTGAAAGTGCATAAACACACAATCCGTGTTTGGTTACGAACTTTCTTGCTTTTCCAGGATCTTCATCTTCTCGTATTCGGTACCACTCATTTGATGAATGGCACTAGATTGTTCCTTCGAGTTGGCTTGATGGTGCTTAAAAATTGCTCTTTTGATGTTGCCCACCAACTATTGTAACTAATTGGCCCATTTGAGTCTCGAGATTTTTCAATTGTGAATCCATAGTATTGGCCAATTGTGTCAATTGCAACTTCATCTTGTCCATCTTTGCTTCGTTTTTGGTAAGGCTATTTCTCATTTCCTCATGAATAAATTTATTTGACTCATAAATGAAGTCGTTTGATTCAAGAATGAAATGAGGCGTCTTCCAAAGATGGTTTTGCCTCTTCCATCCGAATAGGTGCACCTATACCAATTCAAAGAAACAAATCAAGCATTGTAGAAGTAGAATTTACAAAAGAAAAATGAAAAACAATAAAAAATGTCTAAATTAAGAATAATTCTATCTATCGCAATATTAGCACCAAAAATTATATTAGTCCCCGCAACGGCGTCAAAAACTTGTTCGCCTTATTTTTAGTTTCACCGCAAAGTGTACGGTGTAGTTTATAGAATAGGGTAAGCAAGGTCGTATCCACGGAGACTAATAAATTAATGCGCTAAGTATTGAACTAAGATAGCCTTATTTTTATTTAGGCGATCAAAATTGAATGATTGTTGTGGAAGAAAAGACAAGAATAACCACAAAAACACAAGATGAAAATAATAGTGGAATTATCAAGGAAATGAAATGGATTCCCAAGTTATGGTTTCAATTAATATTCCTCTTGTTTTACGATTTAATCAAAGCCAAAGTTATTATCAATACACCTATAAGACGATCACAAAGGTATTTTATCCTCCATCTCGAGATGTATATAAAGTGTAGATTGAAATATCTATGCTAGTATCTCTACTCAACATAAGATACACAACTCCCAAATGCACAAAAGATCAAATATCCTCACAAATATTCACAAACCTCTCGATTATGCAAATATTCATGTCAAGTACTCAAGATCTAATATTGAAACTCATCTCTCGAATTATGAATCAATATATCAAACATGTTAAATCATTGGCCAAATGATAAAATAAGAATAAGAACAAAGTACTCAAATAGGCTTCAAGACAATAACTTCAATTAAGATTAAAACAATCAACAAGAGTTCAATTAATCTACTTCCAAAACCCGGAAATCACAAGAAATTTAGCTACCCATTATAAATAAACAACTCATAGACAAATTGTTCATCTCATAAGAAACTAAAATGAAAGATTAAAGCACAAAGAATGAGAAAACTTAGGAAATGGATAATCTCTCGATTAATCTTCAATTCTCAAGCTCCGATTCGACCCGATTCTTCCCTTGATTCTTTCTTGATGAAATTGATGTGTTTCTTGGGTGTATTCCCAGCCTTTCCTCCATACCCTAGATCAAGCCTCCCATGTATGTATTTATAGCCCCTCAAAAGTTCAATAAAAAGGTGAGAACATAGGAATTTCCGCCCAGAGAGCGTGCTGGGCGCCCGAGATGGGAGCTGCGGCGCCCAAAGCAATTTCCCAAAAATGATCCGCCCGGCGCTGCTTGCCAAGGGCGTTAAGCTTCTGTGGCGCCCACTTGAAATTTCATATGGCGCGATCTGTATTAGCCGCAGACTGCTTCCGAAAGAGTTTTTCACCCACAAAATGTTGGAATTTGCTTTTGAGACCTTCTTCAAAGTTGTAGCTCTATCTCTTAGCTTTCCATAACCACTTGAATCATCTCAATATCAATATTGTAGAGAGAGTTATGGCCAAAATACGAAACGCTGCCGATGATGGAAATTTCGACGCGTTTGGGCGTTTCTTCAAATCAATCTCTCGTTGTTTGCTCGTTTGTACTTATTTTGATACACGATTCATTACTATGACTATAAACTCAATATAATTGGCTCTCAACATGGCTTGGCTACTCAAATGACTCAAAATACTCAAAAACAACACAAAACTCAAGTCTAGGAAGCCCAAATCATTGGTATAAAACCAAGTGAACAAAGACATGTATCAGATTCTCTCGAAATTTTCGTCAAATCATTATTGCATCGAATAGGTTGCTTGTGGTTTTGAATCTTCCTTAAGCTAGCATTTTGTTGTCTACTCCATTCTCTATCTTGAAATATATGAAATACTTTGTAGTTCATTGTGGTTTATCTTTTGCAAGTGATCTTTATAATAAACTAGAAAGCCGTTGTATCTTAAAGGCGGTTGTCGAACCATTAAGCACTTGTATTCGGGCCAATTTTGTCATGTAGAGATAGTATCAACACTACAAAAACAAATCAAATTACCTACATAAAATTATGTGGGTAAGTATTAAGATAATGATAAAGTGTAGGTAAAAATATTGTAGGTAAAATCATTGTAAATAATATATATATTTACCAACAAAATCTAAAACTATTGGTAATTACCTACAAATTTAAATCGGTAAATTTAAAAATTATTTGTGATTTGCATGTAATTGCTCGTATAGTTGGGGAAAATAATATTTTTTATTATGTAGGTATTATGTAGGTAATCGTAAAATTTAATAATAAAATCATTTTTGTCGTGAATATTTCGGTAACTTGTAGTTTTCTTGTAATGCAATACTAACCTCGGTTTTATAATTATGTCCGTTATTCCGCTTTATTTGTTCGAGCACACAATCACCTCGACCTAAAATCTAATTCTTTTGTCAATTTTTTTAATGATTTCGCAAATTTCAAGATAGCAACCACCATTCCAACTACATTAAACATTGAAGTATCTAAATATGATGACAACGAGTTCTTTGTTTATAGGGTGACACTATTCACACCCCTAATTTTGATGAATACACCCACCTATATATAATTTAAAAATGCTATTGACTTAATAGATTATAATAACCTTACTTACAAAAAACGTTCTAAATACACCCCCAAATCTCTAAATACACTCCCATCTTTTATTACACTTATAATCTACTTCCACACATCCACCCACATCCTTCACCCACATTCTTCTTCTTCTTCTTCCTTCTTCTTTCTTTCTTGAGAAAAATTGAAACTTTTTCTTACAAACCCTAGATTTTTCAACACCAACATTGTTGCATATATGGACAACAAAGAATTCATTTTCCCAAATAATGTAAGCATATTCTTAGTTTGCAACTTAAAGTATGTAATTTCTCCATTTTTACCGTTCAAAATTGTTCTTTGCATGATTGTTGTATGCGATACATGGCACGACCAACCCACGTGACATGATCATTCATCTTTATCGTGCCACATGACACGATGGCACGATCACCCACTTACGTCGTGCCATAAGGCGATGAATATTTCATGATTGTGCCATCGTGCGCGTGGCACGATAGAAAATGAGTGGCTCACTATCTTGTGAGAATATTTTTACGGCTTGTTGATGCTTTTTTTAATAGGAAACAAACTCGATGCTTACGGAGTATAGTGTTGTTTGTCCTCCCAATGATGAACATAATGTTGAATAGTGTTCGCCTTATTTTTAGCTTCACCGCAAGTGTGCGGTGCGGTTTATAGAATAGGGTTAGCAAGGTTGAATCCACGAGGGACTAATAAATTAATGTACTAAGTCTTTGGATTGTAATAGCCTTATTTTTATCTAGGCGATCAAAAGTGAGTGAATTGGTTTTATAAACTAAAACAAAAATTTATCTAAAAGAAACAAATCAAAGATTTGATTGAAAGATCAAGTAGATGAATGGATTCCTGGGTTATGGTTTCAGTTAATATCCCCTTTTATCATCAGATTAATCAAACCAAATTTAAACGTATTCTTCCCTATAGAACAATCACAAAAGTAATTTACCCTCTCTCTCGAGATGCATGTAAAGCGTTGATTGGAATATCTATGCTAGCATCTCTACTCAACATGAGATATCCAACTCCCAAAAGCTCAAAAGATTATAAATCCTCACGAATATTCACAGACTTCTCAATCATGCAAGATATTCATGTCAAGTACTCATAGATCTAGTATTGAAACTCATCGGTTAGAATTATGAATCAATACATCAAACAAGTTAAACCAATCGCATTTTGATAAAACAAGAATTAAAGCAATGTACTTGAATAGGGTTGGAAAACATTAACTTCAATTGCAATTAATCATCAAATAAAAGTATCCATTAACCTACTCCCAAACCCGGGAATCACAAGAAGTTTAGCCAGACATAGAAAATAAATAATCCATAGACAAATTATTCATGTCCATGTCTAACTAATTGAAAATAAAAATACTATGGAATGAATGAACTAGGGGATATTGACGATCTCTCGATCTATCTTCAATCCTCGAAGGTGTGGTTGCGGTCTTGATCGATCTCTTGCAATTCTCCGTGGAAAATTGCTCTTTTTCGCTATGTTCTAGGGCAAAAGTCGGTGTCCCCTTGTTTGTGGCCGCCCCGTCTCTAATTGTACTTCGTTTTAGTCGAAACCTAGTCTAAAACTTGTCAAACTCTGTTTTCCCGCACAGGAGCACGGGCCGTGCACCTAGCGCACGCCTGCCGTCTAGGTGCCGCAGAAACTTTCAATTCGTTGAAGGACGCACGGGCCGTGCGCATCGCGCACGACCAGCCCGTGCATATGGTCGAAGCTTGAGACTTGGCTTTGGGTTAGCGCACGGGTTGTGCTAGGGACGCACGGGCTGCCCATGCGCACTGGGCTTTGAATCGATACTCGTCCGTTTTTTTCTTTTGTTTCACGCCCGGTTAAATCGACGACTTTTCTCGATTCAACTCCAAACGTCGTACTTTACTTCTAGTATCGGCGGTTCTTTATCGCAATGCTCAGAATTGTTGCCAAAATGCTACAATTTATCATTCATTTCCTACAAAACGAGCAAAGCGTAATACCTTTTCCACAAAACAGTAATAAAGCCCTATTTACTCATGTAATGCATGCATAACAACACATTCTAGCCAAAATTAAGCCCAAAATACATGCAAAACACATGCTAATCAAATCCCCAAACTTAAACTGTTGACATTCCCGGTCAACACTTTATAAACAAGACAAAACACAAATGGGGTAAAGAAAAGCAGATTAAGAACAACATATCACAATTCATGTCGTTTCTCCATAGACATCAAGCACAAACCAACCAAACTTCAAATATCTAACATGGAGCACAAGTTTATCAAAATCATGGGAAACACTTCAAATCACGCCTCTCATGGATAAAGTGTATACTCTACTCTCTAGTATAATAAGGGGACGTGTATTCGCTTAAATCATATCAATCTTGAAGAATTACCATATGCTTGCAAATCATCTCACATCTCCGCCACTCGATTGTATACAATTCACAAATCATAAAAGACTTTGCTTATGGTTGTAATGAAAGCTCTTTGGTTAAGGTAGGGAAATATGGATAAAGTGACTCAAACTTAAGCGTATAGATTGGTAAGCACATCGTTTTTCTCAACCAATTATTCTTATTAAAATCAACTATGCACCCCAATCACCTTTTATTCTATCACATCTCTATTTCTCCCTTCTTTTTCATACAATTTATTCTCTTTTTACGCCTTACATCACCATTCTCGCTATATGTTCATTTACGGCCAACTCACTTATGCAGTCCTTTTTTTTTTTACTCTTTTGTGAGTATCCTCCCTTTTTCTCATTTTCTTCTTTTATTCCCAATTACCCAACATACACACCATTTTCTAACTTCTCGATACCCTTTCATTCAACCCTTTATTCAATCCCTTTACTCAATGATATACGCTCAAGCTTAGGGTAACGGATATATCAAGTTAAAGGCTTGAAACGTGGCTATTAAAAATCGGGTAATAGGCTCAAATTGGCTAACTAGGAAATCAAATATCATAAGGTAGGCAAAAACTTAACAAAAATGGCCTAAAATCATTTTCATAAATTGCATACAACATGTGATTTCGATGGAGATACGAGCAAGTTCTAGAATTCAAATCAACATGAATGATACACTCAATCAACAAACAAGATCGCATATTTATGACAACAAAGAAAGCTCAAAAGCTCACAAGGCTAGCAATTGCATAATTCAAAGTATATCAACTATGATTCCAATATTCACATGCTCCATATCATTTATTCTCAACCCGGTCAACTCACGCTCAACACTCAATTCAAAACAACATCAACCGTTCAACAAATGTTCCCAAGATAACCACAAGCACACAATAGCGGTCAACTCACTCCTTAAACAACTAAGAAAACAATAAACGTGCAAACATAAAAAAACAAACATCTAATGCAATGTAACCTACATGCTCTAAATGCAACTACATGAATGCAAAAACGTCACACCAAATTACTACCTCTCCCCCAAACTTGAATGAAATTATAGCGCATAAAAGAGAATATAGAATTTCAAAGAAAAGTGTGGAAATGGACCTTTCTCACTATGGGAGTGGCGGCGGAAAGTGGTCTTGGAGATGTGCCACATTTGTATCCGATGCATCATTTGCAACATCTCCATTCACGCCGCTCTTGGACTTGATATCCCCGATCTTGCTCCGTTCGGAAAGCACGGAACTCATCTCGTCTTTGCGGAACTCGTCCCCGTCTTTGCCGCAAGTTCTCTTGGAAAGCAAAGAATCTATCCTGGTAATCATGTCCACCATGCTCCTCACTTGGTGGGAGATCTCTCGGAATATCGGGCCTCATTGATGGAATCCTGCTGAAGCCTGGCTCAAAGCCCCTTTCTTGCCGATCATATTCCCGCTCAATCACCAAATCCTCTTCATCGGGTAACCCACTACCCTCCTCTTTTTCCTTGCAAGCCATCCATGACTACGATATGTGCCTCGAGTTCATGAGCCAATTATTTTCATTGTCCACCAAAGACTGTGAGCTGCGGGTTAGGAAGTGGGAAGGCTGGTCCAACCCTTTGTTGAAAACAGAGGATGTTCTCCTCGTCTGTTATTATTTTCATCGTGCGGAGCGTTCATGTTGATGCTCCGATTGCCCGCTATCGGCTCCATTCTCGCGCATCAACCCCAAAATGTCGAAAGCGGTGGGGGTTAGCATTCCCCATTAGTATTGTCCCCACTTCCCGCTTGAAACATACACAACGTGTTCCACAAAGTGAGCCGTGTAATTGGAGTCCCCGACGCGTCGACCTTGTGATTATTGTAGAAAACGCATCTTTCCCTTTGGATTTGGTTATTTTTTGTTTCTTAACAGCCGGAGGCTCACTACCCTCGCCAACCTCCAACCGTGGAAGCTTCTGTCCTTTTTTATTGTCCCTGGCCAATTACCAACAATAACCTAGAAAACAAAAACAAGAAAACAATATATCAGGACAAAAACCTAACTTAGTATATATCAGAAATATTTTATTATAGCAACAAATCCATACTAAGTATATGTTAGAAACATTCTATTATAGCAATAGAACTAAACTAAGTATATATAAATTCGGATATACCTGAATGCAACAAAATCGCAATAAACTCACAATGAAAACACAAACTCACCATGAAAACACAAAAAACAGATTCTCATTACTTTTTCTCAAACTAGCCCCAAAAAGCCAAGCAACTATAATGGCGAAAACCCTAGTCGCAACAAACTCATCGTATAAAAAAATATAACAAATCAAACATAATATTTGTGTTAAACACATAAAACATAAAAACAATTGAAAAATAAAAACGAAAAACTCCTAAAAAATCGAACAGTTCTATACAAAATTTAAATACTAAAACTCTAAATATCTTGACTCTTCCCCACCGAGAGTTGAAAGAACGGAGACTACGAACTTGGCAAGCGAAATATGTCGAAATTATGTCTGAGATTTGGGCGTCGATTCTGGACCGAATGAGATTAGAAATTAACTGAAGAAGAATCAGTGAAAAGTTAAAAGAATTCGAAAAGTTACAACCATATGAAAGCGGGATAGGTTACAAGATTGAAATCTGTTGGGAACAAATCGAACAAAGGCGGATTTGGGGGAGATTACAAAATTACCCTTAGGTTAGTGGAAATAAGGAAAATAAAAAAATCGAATTAATCACATCCCCATTTGTTAAGATCGATTGGTAAGATGGTCCATATGGTCTCACCTGCAGGGAGGGTGTGTCGTAACTTGAACCAAATCCTATGTATATACTCATGAATTAATTCATGTATTACCAAAAATTAATATTAGATCTTTGTAATAATATTTTACTATTTAGGGACGACGGTTTATGCGGAAATTTTTTTGTACTATTATTTATAAGTGACTTTCTTTATATATACACCAAAAAATAAGATCAAAATTTTAATGCGTTTGTACTGATGGACAACAATTGTTAATGTATTGGCAAGGGCCGCAAGGCACACTGAATTAAATATGCACGTCAAGGTCGAATTTAACTTTGGTATTATATCAAAACTTGATCAATAAAAGCAACATTAATGTAAGTGACGATAAAGAGGAATTATGGATTTTGGACTACCATACCAACCGCTAGAAAAAGACATAAAAAGCGGTGTGGAAAGAACAAAAAATTGGTAACTTATCACGTTTTTGTGAGAGCCTTGTCCTGGAGAAAGGGCCGGCCCTTCTAAATCGTTGACAGCATCTTCTAAATCTTGGAAGACCCTAGTATTATGCGACACTTGTTCATCGCTATTTTTTCAGGTTGTACATTCTAGACCAGAAAAAGGACAGTTAGGTGATTGTTGGTCCCCTTTTTTTTTTTTTTTTTTTTGAGATTGTTCTTTTTAATAATAAAAATGAGAATATCTATATGCAATCGTCTCACTTATAAATATATTCGAATATAATCCATGTATCTTGAACTTTTGTTTTTTAATTTGTGTTATTTCATACTTTATATATTTTACAAATACACTTTAAGTATAAATGACTCATGTGAACGTTTAAAAGATTTAATCTCATGTACAAGTAGGTAGGTCGACAGGAAATGATTGTAACTTCGGTTGATTTATTTTTGTGATACGGATCCATACGATTGTAGATTGATCTTAAAGTTTAGTAACCACCACTCGTATCTTTAAACTTTTGTGGTGGAGTTAACTTGAGAGCATATTAATTTGTAACTCATGCAATTGACTTATATGACCGATTCCCCAACAGTTCTAGTCTTTCTTCTATGACCTTGGACTCAAAATTCAAGTAGAAAAAAACTGGTAACATAGTACAATTTGATTTGAAGTCTAACTATCTTTCGGTTCTTTGAAATTTATTTCTCTCCTCCAACCACTACTCCCAACTTATCAAAAAAATAACACAATTTGAAATTCAATATAAACCATGCATATAGCTTAAACTCAAATTACTATAGAATAATATGGGTATGGGATGTGGAGAAGAAAATTGGGAAGAAAAAAGAATGTTGGATTTGGATCTTAAATCTTAGAGGGTGTGTAGCTGAGCTTAGAAGCTCTTAAAACAAATGATAAGATGTTTAAGAGCTTATAAGCTCCAAAAAAAGCTGTTAGAGAGCTTATAAACTCCTAAAAAAAAGTACATCCACCCCAACTTTTTTTAAAAGAGCTTATAAGCTCTTTATTTTTAAATATTCAAAAGACAAAAATATCCTTAATAATTTTATAGTATCACAAAATTACCCACCACACGGTCAATCTCTCAAATCTTTTTTCCCGTAAATCTCAACTATCTTATTTTATCCAAACACTCTACATCTTATTTTTAAAATAAGTTCTAACATCTTATAAGCTCCTAAAAACGACATCGGATGTAGGAGCTTATAAGATGTTTTAAATAAGTTTAGCCAAACACCTTCTTAATGAGAAAAATAACTTAACTCGATTTATTTTTATAATTAATGTAAATTTTCCTTTCTTTTCCCTTATCATTTTGCTCATCCAACTTCTATCCGTAGAATAGCAAAAAACTACTCGATAAGTTGACAGGCTTTTACTTGGACATTGAGAGTTGACATAACGTTAAATTTTTGGTGATCTTTTATTATAAAATAATGTTTCATCTATGTGCTACAATTAATACTTAAAAATTAATATGATAATTTTATACACAGGATAATTATTTGTGCGACGGTGAAATAGAGATGAAATAACATTTTAGAATAGACTATCTCATCTAAATGTTTTCTAGTTAGAGGATAAAACAAAGAGGCACATTTAGGTTTTGGGGATAATTATGAAATAGGAAATGAAACACTATTTTTTGAAATAAAAGATCTCATCCGAAAAATATTGATAAATAAAATATTCCGTTTATATGTAAAAATTCAAGTAAAGCACACGATAAAATAATAAAAATTTAAAAATTTGATATAAAAGGAACATAAAAAACTAATAAATGTGTATTTCTCACGATTTAAAAAAACAATTGAATAAACATAAATATTTTATTTCAAGATTAGGCAGGATAGTGCCCTGAGGTCCAGGACGGTGCCGGGAAATTTGAACTGGCGTCGCCGTCGTGTCGAGTCCGTTGATTATTTCCTTGCGGCCGGAAATGTATAGTTTGTCCACTAGAGAATAGCATGGGATACGAAGAAGTTGATGAAGAAATAAATGGTTGCTGTGAAGGATAAACAGAGGAGGAACTACTGTTTAATTGGTGTGAATACAAAGCAGCTAATGATGAAGCATTAAATATATTCTCAAACGACGTCGTAGATTGTTGTGGTTGGAAATCACCACTGCTCCGAAGCAACTGCGAGTATTCCCAATAATCTCTACCGTCGGCCGTTTGGAAGAGTGACGGCGGAGAAGGGGTGGGCGGCTGAGGTGGAGGCAGGATTAATCTGACGTTTTCGGGAAGTTGAGTTTGGCGCGGTGGCCCCTGAAGCGTACGGCTGCCTCGTCGTATGCTGTGGCGGCGGCCTCCGCCGTGTCGAAGGTCCCAAGCCAAACTCGGGCGGCTTTGTGTGGGTCCCTTATTTCTGCAGCCCATTTGCCCCATGGTCTATTAAAAGGTCTTTAATAGTTATAAACTACTAATATTTGGCAACCATTTGACTGCAAAAAAAAACATAGAATAAATATCATATGACATCCAAGTAAAGCAGAATTAGAAAAAGTTAAGTCCCACTTGGCCAAAAAGTTGAGCATATCTATCAGGTGTGTTGGAAAGTTGTTTATTTTGTAGTCTTCTTGCTTCTTTTTCATCCCTGAAAAGCTTGGCCTACTTTTCTATCCTTTTACCTTTTTTTTTTGTTTAGTCTTAGAGCCAGGATTTCAAATAAAGATAATTACAAAAGCACCCCAGAGATTTAGTCTAATTACAAAAAACTCCAAAAATCTTTCAGAATTACAAATACCTTATGGTTAATTACAAAAAGTACCCATGAGGTTTGATGACCTAGTTGCAAAAAAAAACCCAGCTAGATTTCAAAATTACAAAAATACCCCGAGGTTTCATCTTTTTCTAACATTTAACCCCTTTAGAGCAAGAAATATATCAAAATCGCCCCTTATATTTATAAAATATATTATAGTTTACCCCTTAATTTTAACATTGAATTAAACCTACATCCTAGAGGTATTATTAATGATGTGTTAGTCAAGATCGATAAATTCATATTCCCAGTTGATTTTGTTATTCTTGACATGCATAAGTGTTTTTGTAAATTTGAAAGTTAACTAGTTTTTTTATAAGGTCAAACCTTAAACATTAAGGGTACTTTTGGTAATTATCCCTATCCCTTAAAGTGTTCAAATACTATTTACTTAACAAATACACATATCCGTATATGGATATGCCTTGAGGGTGCAATTAATAAAAGAGAAACAAATATCAATCGAATATTTGTAGTTTTGAAATATAAATGGGCTCTTTTTAATTAAGCTAAACATTGGGGATAAATTTTGTAATTAACCCTTCCAAATATTACTTGTAAATAATACATCAAGCTTTCTTTGCAGCTACTGTAAGTCACCAATTTATAAAGAAAATTTGAGGTAACTATAAACAAAAAATACCATATTTTGAAATATACAATCCCTTAAGTACAATTAGAAAAAAAACAATTTTTATGTGAACAAGAAATTAATTCCCAGAACTTCTTAAAACTCATAAATTGTACCACAAAACTATACAGTAATAACAATCAAGACACTTTTCTAAATAAATATGTGCAGTATAATTCATATGTTCAAATAATCGAACACCATCGGTCTAAATACAAATTCTCAATTTTATTTAGGGATAATTACAAAAACACCCCCAAGGTTTGGGCAGATTACAAAAAAAAACCAAAAATATTTCAAAATTACAAAAATCCCCTCATGTTTGATTTTGTCTTAAGGTAACTGTAATATTTGAGGTTTTTGAATGATTTGCTTATGAAGGGTTTTTTTGTAATTTTCAAAAAACTCTAGGTTTTTTTGTAATTAGCCCGAAACTCAGGGGATTTTATGCAATAAAAACCTGTTGAGATTTCTTGCAATGAGCAATGGCTGCCTCAATCGAACCCTCAATCTCAGTAGCACTACTGCTCCTCCTCAGCTCATGAAAACCATTATTCGAATTAATCGAAAAAGACGAAGACGAAGACGATGAAGATAAGCACTTAACCGGAGAATGTCGTTTAATCGCACTCGAAAACGATCTTCTATGAACATTATTATCCAAAATCCCATCTTTATCAATGTTCTTCATAATAGTAGCTATGGACTATGGTTGGCTTTTTCTTGGAAATCTTCATGTACTTATTTGAAATTTCCTCAATCTTATGTCCCGAATTGCAATTTTTTTCCCTGGCAGAGGATTCATCCGAGCAAGCTGATTTCTTGAATAAAGATTTCAGCTTTTGGCCAAGAACAGAGTACTGCTTGATCAGCTTAAGCTTTTTGGACCAGCTTTTTTTTGTGGGGTGGTGATTATTGTAATTATTATTGGGAAAGTTTTTGGACCATTCAAAGAAATATTCATCAGGGTTTAGCTCACAGCTCACCCTGCATGATTCTGATGGAGAAATGTTGCAAGAATCTGATGGGGTGTTTAGGGTTTTGGTGGGTGGCATTGAGTAGTAATTATGGTCTTCTTGGAAGGGTATTTTGGTAATTTCAAATGTGGTGGTGGTGGTGATGCAAGATTCTGAGGGGGAAATGCTGCAAGAATGTGATGGGGTGTTTAGGGTGTTGGTGGATGGCATTGAGTAGTAATATTGGTGTTCTTGGAAGGGTATTTTGGTAATTTCAAGGAGGGGGAGGAGCTTGCCTTTGTAGAAAAGCTCATCAGCTGGGAAAATAGTGGTTTGTTTGGTGAGTGACATTTGGAACTCAAATTCTCTGTTTTTGTTTGTTGGGGATGATTTTGTGGAGCTTATGAGTTCCATGTCTATGTAGTCTTCTTCTTCTTCATCTTCTTGACCTTGTGATGAAAGATTTGTGGCCATTTCTTGAAAGTGAAATTGCATATTTTGTCTGTGTGTGTGTGTGTGTGAAGATGCTTATGGGGAGATGAGCTTTGGAGGAGAGGCGGAGGATACTTTAAAGGAGAGGGAATGGTTCCAAGTCAGAAAAGCTTGAATGTTAGTGTAGGGGAATATTGTCATGAGGTATATTACTTTTAGGGTTAATTGCAAAACCTACCCCTAGGGTTTAGCCTAATTACAAAAACAACCTGGTTATTTTTTTAAATTACAACTTAATCCCTGACATTATTTGTTTTTAGCTTAAAAAATGGCACCCTCGAGTAGCACCAGCAATTTCCAGGTCGGCCCGATGATAGGACTGGGCTGGGCTATATTTATATAGGCCCAAAATGGTTCGGACCTACTTTGGTCCGGCCAAAGAAGTCTGAAGCTCGAGCGACCCGACTAGATTTAGAGATAAACATGGGGTTTAGGCTGGGTTCGGCCAGGGGAAATGACGGCCTGAGTAATTTTAGCCCGACTTAGTCCGATTTTTCATTTGGCCTGATGGGCTAGAGCTAGTCCGGCCCAGCCCATTGCCAATTCTACCCTACGAGGCCTCAAAAAAGGGAGTATTTGGGATTTTGAAAGATTATTGGAGTTTTTTGTAATTAGACTAAAGCTCGGGGTAGTTTTTGTAATTATCTCTTTCTTAAATAAGGAAACATTTATTTAACCTCTTCCAAATCTTGAAATGTGGAATAAAATAAAACTACAAACTTAAAGATGGATAAATATATACAATGGTTAAGCAATAATTTAACAATTTAATGTTAGTCCCCAAAAGTACCAATGTCCATCTCCAACATTGTTTATGAATAGATTCAAACAAAAGAGAACACTGTTTCTGTCTCATGGTTTTCTTCTTAGAGCATTAAAACAATTCAAATATAGGTTTTGTATATTTGTACATGAGTCCAAATAGATAAGTGTAAATTTATTTATTTTTAAATCGTAAGTAACAAATATTGAATAATGGTGGCCTATCCCTCCTGCAACATCCACAACTTTCTCTGCAACAAGAAAACTTAAAATTGGAAACCAGCCCATTCCTCAAAACTGGGTTTCTGCATGGCAAGAAATTAGATGTTATAAATGTTACAGCTGACTTGGTCAAAACATGGGCATCTTTATTGCCTTTTTTTTTTTTTTTTACTGTTTTTGAGACTTCTAAATTAATGTTTTTGAATGTAACCACCCTCGGGTTCAACAAATTGTTGTTGTCCAAACATAGTAAAATGAAAAGTTAATGTGTCCCAAGCTCGAGGCTTTTGGCGCCACACTCTTGTAATAATTTTTTTTTTAGGTTCCATGTTAAAATGTATTAATCATCATCAGCAAACAATCCGACTACTTAGGAATTGCCCCATGTAAAACGCAGAATCTTGTGATAAATGGCTCTCAAATTCTTAATATTCTCAACTACCGCGCATGGGAATCGTCTTGCAAGTAATTCTTTCACGATAGACTCCTCTATATCTAACGGGCATCCGTCTATGCATATTGATTATTGAATTTGTCTAGCCTATAGTTTAGGCTTTTAGCCCTAGCCCTAAACCCACCAAATATTACATTGTAATTTTTGAGAAATATATAAAAATGAGAAGATATAAAATCTTTGAATAAGAAAAAGAATATTTTTAAATACGACAACATTTGAATTAATTTTCATTTCTTTAAAATTTTGCATACAGAGAGAACAAATAGAGGACCCTTTGGTGGCTCTACTTCAGATTTATCACATGTCATCTGACAGGCTTAAGAAAGGGAATACTCTGAGCCTTTTCTTCTGATGTGGCCCAATTCCATTGGCTTCTTATTGTTTTAATATTAAGTTTCCATATGATGTCTGTAACTTTACTAATTCATGGTTTAAGGAGGGGATAAAGAGATTTCGTTATCAAAATTCAAATGATGTTGAATGGACCTTCTTGGATGGACCTGGGAGCTGGCCCATCTAAAAAATCACTTTTTCTTTTTATTACTAAAAAGGTGGGACTGTGGGAGATGCTTTTTTGGGACCAAAGAGCAGCTCTAGAAAGACCCTTTTCCGATGTTTACACTTCAAAATGCAAAAGAGGCTTTGTGCCTCCCAGAAGAAATGAGCTTTAATAAGTGACCAAACATGAAATTTTAAAGAGTGCGCAGGTTTTTTAACACTTCCCACGATGTCAAAATATTTTTAGCCATTTTTTCAAACACACGTTTTAGCCATTTGACTACGTGAAAAACTCAATCGTCGGCGAGTCATTTAATTGCACATAGACACATTAATCGTAGCGCCCGATTACTATGGTCAACACTGTAGCGCCGAGATTCTCAGTAGCTCAACATCTGTAGGGGCCAAATTCTTGTAACTCGACAACTTTGTAGCGTCGATTCTTATCAGTAGCTCGTAACTCGATATCGAGCTACAATAACCCGATATCGAGTTACATATAACTCGATTTATATGTCCAAACTTACGTATTTTGTGTTCTTTCTTCCTCGTAAAATTGGACATGAGAAGTTTAATATCTATACGAAGTTAAAGCTAATAAACGAAATATCGAAAGAGTTTAATACCATTTTTGAGATACCCGTGGACGGAATGCCGTCAATGTTGGCGAAATTTTTTAAAAAGTTTGAAAGAGAGAGTAAGATGATATAGAGAGAAATAAGTGAAAGATGATATAGAAAGAGAAATAAGTGAAAGAGAAAGATAAATAGCAAATATCGACAAACATCTTTGAAGAAGAGTATGGATGTCTTTTGTTACTGCTAAAATGGCTAAAAAACTCATGTTTTCAAAAGATGACTAGTTTTCATTTTTTTGTTATAGAAGTTGTCATTTTGACTCATTACCACAATTTCAAATTATGTTTAATAAAAATATTCAAATTTCCCTTTCCACCTTTTGTTCCATTATTCGTATGAATGACGTATGTAAATATATTAAAACAATCAAAAAACTCGTATTTATATGAATAATACGTGTTATTCATCCAAGAAATGGAACAAGAAATCATGTCCCTCGAAAAAAACTTATGAATTTAAAGAAATGCAGTTTCACACTTTAAAACCTAGTGATTGTAGAAGTGATATTTCAACTTCTCAATTATGATCCAAGTAAGAAGACAACGATGACTGAAAACATTTCTTCACAAGAAAAAACAACTATAGTTATACTATAATATCAGTTCTTTCACATGTCCAATTTTTTGTTACAAAAGCAACACTAGTCCAAAGAATTTGAATACTAACATTTCTAGTGGCCTACTAAGGACAATCCCGATCCAATAAAAACATTTTCGAAGATCGTGTTATAATTTGACACAATGTCAAGAACCAAACCTTTTTCCATGCAAACTTATTTGATTTTCCTTCTATGGTAAAACTTTTCCAGCTATTCATTAAAGGATGAAAGAAAAATGGGACTTTGGAATGAAATTATATAACACAACAGAGGCGCTTACCCAACCTTGAACCTGATCAAGTCATTGGCCTAACGAGCGATGATTGTTCGATTATCGTGCGCTCTTTGGTGGTTCTTTCTCAATCTTCTCATCGAACTCCCAATCAATAATTCCATCAATTGAGCTGCGTCTGCTATGGCTCTCAAGTTCCAATTCCAGTTTTAACTTAGACAATTGTGCCTCTGCATCTGAGGACTTATTGCCATTAATTCCAAGAGACTCGCCGGATAGTTTGGTGGTCGATTTGAACCAAAGGCAGAGTAATAATGGGACTAAATGACAATGGCATCCCTCTTTGTGCCTCATTTTCTGAGGTTGATTCAGAATTGAGCTCATTTTTCTCCTTTGGAGACAGAAAGGGAAGCCTTGGGGTCCTTGGCTTTGTTGGTGTATCTTCTATCATAGTTGGAGCCTCAAATTCCAGTTTCGGTCTCTCAATGGATTCAAATTCGGATTTGATCTTTTCAAGTGCGTCTAGTAATTCGTTCACTTTCGCGTCACTTTTCCTGGTAAGAATTGAGTCATATTTCTCATTTCAAGAATTAGCAACACCACTAGACACTAGGGTCATCCATGCATTAATTTAAGGGATAATTACAAAAAAATCGCCCGAGGATCGCTCTAATTACAAAAAGAACCAGAGATTTTGGAAATTGCAAAAAAAAACCTTGAGGTTTGATTTGGTCTTACATTTTCCCACTTCATAAAACAAAAAATATTTCAAAAATCCACTAATATTTATAGAAATATTACATTACCTTTTAAATTTAACACGGAATCAAACATTTTGAAATATCAATTTATTTTTTTGTAATTAGCACAAATCCTGGGTTTTTGTAATTATCCCTTAATTTAAATGAGATACGCAAAAATTAACCTTGAGTCCTCGTCTTCTTGAGTAGAAAACTGTTTCTTAATACAATCCACTACGCTGAATGTGGTTATCAACTGTAAGGTTCGGTCAAGAGAAAGAAAATCAGAATATGAAAGGCAACAAGGGACATATTTCACCAGTCAGAAGGAAATGAGACCTTTTGAAGCAGATGAAACCAAATATAATATGCATGTAAATACTTTTTAACATAGAATAACAATTTATACCTTGGTTTCTAGAATTTTGTACTGTTCTTCGAGAGTTTTCCTTGAATTATCTGCATCATTTTTTTCATCTGTAGTAGGTATCCCATCTAACCTGGCAGAACTGGATATTTAAATATGTGCTTTGATTGAGATTAATTTCCAAAAATGATTAAGGAAATACCCTTTCAAATTCTCCACAAGGCTCGAATTGAAGAAATAGAAATCTTCATCTCCTCCTGGATTGTCAAGAACGAACACATATATAAAAAGTTAAAAAAACATTCCTGGCATTTGATCTGCCAAATACATGGAATGATAATTATGTTAGGGCTGTTCCATACCTTTTGTGCACTTAAAAGCTTATAGCCCAATCCACAAAGTATTCCTCATGTCTCTCCAGCTCATCTCTTCACGTAAGAAGTAAACAATCAATAATATTTAATCTCACATGAAAATAGTAAAGATATACATTCTTTTTTCTTTTTCTAATTATTAAGCACACAAGGAACAGGATAGTTTTAAGTCCTACTTGACCAGCTTCTCCGTTTGGTTAGCATATGATGACTGGAAAACCCAGGTGCTCTCAAGAAAATTAACAAATGTGTTGCAAACTTCTGCTTCTGCTCTATATGAAGCAATAGATTTTGACAGTTCGTCATCCTGAACAGTATCATCACTTTAGTAATTGTACAATTAGCATCCATACAATGGAAAATTTAGTCAATTTCAAAAAATGGATGGGATGGTGTTAGTCTTTGAATTATCCTAGCTTACAGAAAAGCTGTCGTACCTTCGACTTGAAATGTTGAATAATCTGATTACTGGCTTCATCAAACTGATCTCTTTCTTCCCTGGCATTATGAAGGCGGCCATGTGCAGAGGTCAAGGCAGTGGTAACCTACATATAAAAGTGTGATTGAAATGGCTGAATAAATTAGCTTAATAAATATATGTTGATCCTGATTTCTATTTGGAACAAATTTTCTGAGGGATTAAAATAGTTGGGCAATCAGAACTCCAAAATCCTCCCTTTTCTACACATACAGGAATTTTTTTATTCTAAGCACTATTTAGGCTGTTCTTTAACATCCATAAGCAAATTTTGGCTTCAAATTAACTGATATTTTGGAGTATGACGTTCAGGTAGATGCTATAAGCAATATAGGTATATGCAGGTTTGTGTAATTTGTTATATAGCATTCTCCAAAACATATGTTTGTTTCATGAGGGTGCTAAATGATAGAATTGTATTAAGATAATTAGTTCAAGCAATCTATTAAATGTTCTATATGTCAATATCCAGACACCGCACTTATAACTCCTAGTAATATGAATCTGGTCGAACTTAAATGGATAACTTAATCCATATTCAGTTTTTGAGGAAACTCCAAATAAGCAGTGATAATGTATACTCATTGGTTTGAGATCTTTTGCCTCACCTATACCACATCAAATTTAAGTGCAAGCTGAAGTAGAACTCTGTTGGTGGTTATTATCCAAAGAATTACAACTAGATGTCTGATAGAGATGCTTTACTAAGAGAGCTTTTAACCAATTTCTGTACTAGGATAACACAAAATGTTCACTAGATTTTGGAGACGCAATAAAAGCTGGATTCATCACGTTTCAAAAATAAAAAAAAAAATTAAATCCAGGGGGGAACAAGTTACCTACATACCTTTTTCAGCTCGTCTTCAAGCTCATCTTTCCTCTTTTGAAGGGTTCTGATTTCAGCTGTCAGTTCCTGAGGCCATTATAGCTGCCATGTCACATCATGTATGCATAACAATTTCGAAGCACACATTACCTGGGTTTTGGCAGATAATAAACAGAATCCACACCCTTTTGCATAAAGATAAAAACATTAACAGAAATGGAAAAACAACTCAATCTTGTTTCATTCTATATCAGCTTCAAAAAAGAATCACTTGCTAGGCATCTGCAGAAAATATTTAGATGATGACTAATTTATAAACATACTAAAATGGTTGTCGGCAGGAGAAAGAGAAAGGTGCAGTGACGCCATAAAATGCAGGACAACACAACTACTCTAATTGTACCATGGTAGGAAAAAAACACAAGTAATTGTTACAGCAGCAAGTCCATGTAAGAAAAACAATAACATTGGAGGATATTATATTCAAAATGTGAACTAGTGAACGCTTCTAAATATTATGCATGGCACAGAAGAAAGCATCTGAGCAGAAATAACACTAAGAAGCAACAAAACAATTTATGAAAGAATTAAAAGGCATCTATTTCTATTAGCAGTGACAGTACCTTTTCAAGTTGGCCCATTTCGCTGGTTTTGGTTACACGAAATTTAAGTGCTTCTTCTTTCTGCATTCTGTTCACAGAGTGAACAAAGGAACATATAAGAGAAATATTTGTCTTCAGAGATTCATACATGTGAAGAATCAGCTATATTTCAGTTCGAACTGAATCATCAAAGTTATTATCTTTATAATATAAATATTGTTGCTGAATGATTAAAAAAGTTATGGGGAAAGATAAGATGATGACTCAATGAGGCTCTCAGCAGTTGACTACTTATAAGCACTCAGATCTTTGTCACTAAGAAACTAGAGCATTTTACTATCCTTTGTGTTTGGGTGGGGAAGAAGGAGATGACACGTGTAAGAAAGACAGTACCAACTACAAACCTATTGTCTGAAATGCGCTTTTCAGCTTTCAAAGACGAGCTTGCAAGAGATTCTGATAATATCTTTAGCTTATCAACCTGCATAATGATTAAAGACATGCTGAAGATGAGACAATAAGCATGAGTAACCAAATAATTTAACAGATCACATTCATTTTTATGTTCTCAAGAGACTTGTCACTTTGAAAGCAAATAAAATTAGAGTTCAGATATGCCCTGAATACACGATACCATGGATTACAAAAAGTTTCCAATCGTTCTGTAGTTCCAATTAATTGTTCAATTTGGCTCAGCATGTTCCTCCAGAATACGCAATAGTATCATGAGAAATACCTTCTGGTTATGAGCAGTTGGAGAATCCCCATTCTTAATGAGTTTCTTCTGCAAGAGAAGCTCCTCCAACCGGGAACAGAGTTTAATATGTTCAAGAGCTTCCTTCAGATTCTGCACGAATGGAATAAGATTACTTCAATGTTTATTATGTATTTTTGCTGCAGCAATCTAAAGAAAAAAAGAAGAAGATGGTCAAAACTAATTAGTGTTCATCCTAACACATTTAGACTCCAAATGAAGATGAATTTGACCAGTTTGCATTTGTATGCACATGATTAGTTTGATAACATATGCCACAAATGGAATTATCAGATCAATGGCTAGTGATTGGACACTATGCTCGACTAGAAAATGACCTAGAAAGTATTATTATAAACTAAATTAAACCATCAAAATGTGCAATATTGGATCCTTTAAACTTATAAGTGCAACATATATAAACCTTAGCAGACTGCAGATCACAACTGGCTACAAACAACAGAAAATCGCCACACCTCAGTTGACATGGCAGATGCTTTTTCAGATGAATTCTACGCCGTCACTAAAAGGCAGCTGGTTTTTCATGTCATCTAGTTTTGTATGTATCTTGGAGACTTCAGAATCTATTCTGAGAGCAAATGAAAACACAAAAAGTGAAATAAGTAAAATGGTAATTTTTAAATCAAGAGCAAAGATCTAAATAAGAATCTAAAATATGACAGAAATCATGCTAGTTTATCGGTAGCAATATAGCATCATTTATTCTTATTTCTTCAGAAGATGGAAACTGGCGCTCCCAACTCATCAGGAATAAAAGGGGCATCAATTTTCCCAGAGAACGAGTAATTTCCAAATGCTAACCCAACTGGCGCTCCCAACTCATCAGGAATAAAGGGGCATCAAATTTCCCAGAGAACGAGTAATTTCCAAATGCTAACCCCAAAATTATAAATGAAGTGAAGTCAAGGAAACGAACTACCATCTCCCAATATGCTGCTTTCTTGTAATTCTGATGGTTGATCATCATATTTTACCCTTCCATCTCCTTTTTTTAAGATGTTGAAGCTTTCTTTGCTCACAAAAAGACTAGGTTTATTTGATACTTTATTTAAAGTTATATGTCTCATTGCAATTATGAAGCCCTTTGTGGCTGCATCCAGGGGCAAGGTCTTAAATGGAGTAAACCAGTTTGGGTTTTCATGCCAAACCTGCAACCTATCTACAGTATTTCTCCACAACTAAAAAAGAAGTCCAAGCAATGAAATCATGGGAGGTATACCCTTAACCACCTTACTATCTCAGCATTCACTTTCAATCCAGCTATAGCATCCTGTGCATATTGCAGCAGTTCTTCCCTCTTTGCCTGGAATTAGAAAAGGATAAAGCAAAAATTTATCAATATCCCCCATTAATAACAGGAACGACTTAAACAAAATCACGTGGTTTATCTATACCAGTACTTCCTCATTATAGGTTGTGAAGGCTTTCGCCAAATCTCGTACACTGTTCACTGTCACATCATGAACTTCTTTTTCACCCATGAGACAGAGCCTGGACACAAGAGGGGGAGAGGGAAGGATCTTATGTTTTTGTTCTTCTTACTAAGCTAGACCTAAGAACCACGATAAAATATCCAAGAATATTAGACAAGTAAACACACCGAAATATCTCTAGAAGCAAAGAAAGTTCCTCTTCACTGGGTTCTTCAAGAATCTGAGCCAGACAAAAGAGTCAGCTTGGTTAGCCCCCAGCGATCACACACACACACACCAAAAAAAAAAAAAAACCAGTAACTTAACCAAAAAATAAACATCTAGAAAATGAAATGAAACAATGAGGAAAGCAAGAATCAATCACAAAACAGATACATACTTTATTTTATATCAAATAATAGATAAATGCTGTTACCACAACGTTAGGGAGCACATGGACATATGAGTTTTCTTCAAATAAGAACTATAAAAAGGAATTGATAAAAAAATAAATGGGAACAGCACCTCATATCTGGCCTTGGTTATAAACAATTTAGAATCTAGAGATATAAGAGGAAAATCTAGGGACGGAAGAAAGAGGAATCTAATTGGGCAACTTGCAGAAAATTGAAAAGACAAGGAAGGTTACACTTACCAAAGACAGCGTAATGCCCTCAAGAGCTTGACTACGGAGGAAGATATCACGGAAATTCATAGGTTCTCCACCAAGATCAGGATCATAATACATAACCTGGCCATCGTAGAAAATAAAAAAGCCGCGAAGTAAAATTTCAATCACACTCACAGAAGCTTGAAAAGGAGTAATAGGTGCAGCTTTGCCAAATCACATACCACATTTGGCTTTGCCGGAGGATCATTCAATTCACTAGACTTGTCAAGGTGTTCACTGTTGGCAGCTTCATTAAGTCTCTCTATCTCTTTCAGGGCAACCAACCATCTTCTTAGTAACTGAACTCTTTCTATTCCCCTACATGAAACAGAAACTTCTTCTAATCGTTTTACTGCAAGCTTATAATTTTGGAAATTCCGAGCTCCCTACAGTACCAGAAATTGAAGAGACAATATTAACCATGTTTTAATTATTTTCCGTACAAGCAAACATAAAATGTAGTACCTTAAGGAAAAGAAACATAAATGATGATTTAGTAATCCATATACCTTAATACAGGCAGAATAGTTATGACGGCAGGAAAACAGGAAAAATGTATTTAAAAAAATGCATAAAATACACACCCGCACACAAAAAATTGTATATGGCAAAATGCTGTATTATCCATATCAAGATGTTAATAGTTCAACCACAACAAGCTAATAAATGAAGTGACTCTTTGAAAAATACATAGCAATTTCCAAACTCCTATTTAAGGGGTTCGAGCCAATAAATTATCTTAGCTAATTATAAAAATCTCATTAGTTCCACCACATGCATACTGTTTAGAGCATAATTGGTTGCAATATTTTATGATAAGCGTAAAAATTAAGCACGACTCCCTGCAACGCGATGAACAACACAATTGGTATTCCCAAAATTTTGTTAATCTACCCTCTTGCCAATACTCATCCCTGTGGCACATGAAAATGCTAAAATGTGGATGTATACATTAGAATCCCAATAGATGCATCTACCCAAGCTGTACTATCTGCGCCTCATGACTCTCAATCTAAATTCTAAATGGTGAATCAAACCGATCAAGTTTCCCTATATTTTGATATTTATCCATCGTTTAAATCAAAAGTAGAGGTGTTAATATCCTTTCCGTGATCCTCCACAATCCACATACTAATTTCAATTAAAAACAAATAATCTATTTCAATTCAGTACGCATGCAAAGAAAACTCCAATATCGGAAGAACAGAGAGAGATTTAGCGGCTAATACAATGCGATCCTGGAACAGCTTGGCCCCGCCAACTACGGCCTGGCCAGCTTGATTGACGACGGTGTCGGCGTAGCTCCGTACTACGCGGTGATGTTTCCGTTGCCACCGACTTCCACCGCTTTGTTCACCGCCGATCGAAGCCAAGACATCTTACAAACTGGAAAAATGCCGTTTCGACCAAAGAGAGAGAGAGAGAGAGAGAGATAAAATTGATGAATGAATAAATCCGATGAGAGAGAAAGAAATAAGAGGAAGAAAAAATGAGGGAGGAGAAGAGCGTTATGGAAGAAAAAGTTCGAGTCCTGAGCCGTTCGTTTCGCGCCTCGCGGTTGTCTGTTTTCCCATAAATACCCTCGACAGTTTATCTCACGTGCTTGTCACGTGTAATGGGATAATAGAGGATGGAGAACACACACTCATATGGGATCGAACCCGGTCAATCGCTTTACAACACAAACGAAACTGATCCCATTTCTTTCTTTTTCTTTTTTTTTGATAACTCAAGTTTTCGGCTTACTCTCTCTCCGCCCCTCCCCTCATCGCCGCCACCAAGGTAAACCGTGGGATGTCACTGATTGACCAATGTTACGGTGGGATCTGCGACAACAACAACCAGTCCTCCTGGGTAAAGAGAATAATTTCGACCCCAAATCTAATCATAGTTGATCTCCCCAAATTGAAGCCACACATATACTTTATTCGAAGATGAGTTCCAACCAATCATCTCCCCCTGTTTTAAAAATAGGAAATTGAAGCATCGGATAGGACTATTTGCTTTGATTCAAAATGTAATAGAAATTTAAACATATTAGTCTAGTCTAAGAATTTAAAAAGTTCTCATAGTTTCCAAAATGAAAACATTCTTGTAGGCTTGCAAAAGAGACTAAATATTTTTTCCTTGCCTACATTGTTTCATTTACCGTGTTTTAAATTTAATTCATAAATTCAATGCCATGTGTATTCGATGATATTATCATATTAAAAACTCACAATTTAAGCTTGATTTGTGCTTCAAAATAAATACAAAAGATCCCATGAAAAAAATGGAACCATTTAAATACAGAGACCTTTATAAGAACTTGGAAGACTGCAACTGCAAGCAAGGGATTATTCATTAAAGAGGAGTTTCCTACAACATATTTTGGTTATTATTACATAACTGAGATTTCTACACTTATGAATGACTGTGCTAAAGCATTACAAAGAGAAAAAATTAGGAATTGATGAGTAGAGAAGTAGACATGTCAAACGGGCCGGGTACAGGCCCGTCTCTCAAGCGGGCGTTTAGCCCAGTCCACCATCCAGTCGAGCCGGGCCGGGCTGAAACATAGGAACCACTACAAATCATCAAGTTCAGGCATTGGCGTTTTCCAGTAATTCCATGAGTTATAATCTTCCTGCACAAACGAGGCAGAATTTCACAAACCGTACACGAAAAGATATAGGAATAATTACAACCCGAGGTTTGGGATAATTACCAAAAAACCCAGATAAGTTTTAAAATTACAAAAAACCACTTGAGTTTTGATTCCGTCTTACATTTTTCCCCGTTATAAGATTTCAAAAGACCCCCATACATGTATAGAAATATTACAGTTAACCCCTTAAAATTAAGAGAGAATCAAACCTTAAAGGTAGTTTTTACAATTTTGAAACTTCTTTGGGTTATTTTGTATTTACTCCAAACCTCGGGGGTAGGTTTTGTAATTATCCCAAACATATATAATAATCCAGAATATCTTTTAGCCCGTTTGTCAGAAAATACCTGCTCAACCAGTGATGTTGGAGGGAACATGTCGTTCACTAGTGTGTGCAGCGACGTGTATGATTTCACGTCAACACGATGATTAATGGCCACCTCCCCCTGTAAGAAATGTGAACTAATAGTTATTTTAACGAAGTTAAACGAAACTTGAGTTGTCGCATGTGTATAATAATGACTACCTTAGGGTTAATGATAAAGATCTTGCCCTTTGGAATCCCAATTCTCCGGTAACTTAGCTCGTCGGTGTCTCTGTTTCCAAACCCAGCATAAAATGGATTATAATCAGGAGGAAATAGTGCCTTGATATCCTGCAAAAGAGAAACTTATATATTGCATCAACATAAAAACTAAAAAGCTAGTGCGGATATATATATATATATATATATATTGCATCAACATAATCAATCTATTAGTTTACCTCTAAACAAGCAATTTTGAATTCGTGAGGAGCTCTTCTTATTACTGCCATCAACAAAAACATTTTCGTCAAACACACGTGAAATTACATCTATTCTTGTAGTGAAGCGGATAGAAAAAGGACGAAAACGATTCTCAAGCAGTGGATTAAACAACAGAAATAAGTTGGTTTTAATTCATAATAATTAGGGATAATTACCAAAAAAAATGAGGTTCACTCTAATTACAAAATAATCCAGATTTTTTATAAAATTGCACAAAATGCCTTGAAGTTTGATTCTGATTTTTGTATTACATTTTCCCCCTTTATAATCAAAAAACATTTTAAAAACCCCCCTGGTATTTCTAGAAATATTACAGTTACCCCCTTAAATTTAAGACAAAATCAAACCTGAGGGGGCTTTTGTAATTTTGAAATATCTCTGGGTTTTTCTGTAAGTAGCCCAAACCTCATGGAGGTCTTTTGTAATTATCCCTAATTGTTAAATAGGGTATCTAAAACAGCATGATGTGTAACAAAATCAAAGATTTCCAATACAAACAAAGAATGCACTATTTTCTAATGCCATGCAGGATAACACTTTCTGTGTATTAATTGATTAGCTAAGAAATGATCCTTCAATGAGAAGAACCTCACCTTCTCGGTATAATGAGGGGAATAAACCATCGGGGGAGATAACAACAGGTCCACTGGGTAAGCTTTTGCCATCCTGCAGCATTTTCAACAAATTTCACTCTGAAACCTTGTTATACGGGTAATTGCATAAATAGAACTGTCACAATAATAGAACAAGAGAAGTGCACAATCAACAAAAGACAAAAGACCCAGACACCGGAAATAGCAGCGAGAAACCAAACGTAGAGAAAGTAACAATTATATCAAAGTTACACACGACAACCCTCTCGTTTTATCAAACAATGATCTCCCATGGTTGCTCCAAAAGTACTATAAAGACATTGAAATACCATTGTGCATTGTTAAAATGATAATATTACTCCAGGTTAGAGTAGTGATCACCTGCTTGAGATTGAATAGAAAACTCTTGGTCAAATATGCTTGAACGATAGCACGTGCACTCAGAAATAAGAGCTGGTACCCATTCTCCTGTTGCAGAAAAACCAACACATGTGATATTAACCTTCTAATTCTCCTCAAAATCAATAATACATATTCATGCTTCAACATATCCCTTCACACTTTTGGTAGTAACGGTGTTGATTATTCAAAAATCAATTTTAAGATTTACAACACTTTTCCTTGGCTTGAATCAAGGCCAATTAAAAATACCATAAACCATATGCTAGCGTTAAGGTTCCAAAACAGAACATTTGAAGATATTTACCTTTATTGCAGAAAAAAGTCGAGCTATCCCAGAATGTGTCCAGTCTTTTCCAACCAAAGGCATAAACTGACCAAGAACATCAGACCTAGAAACAAGAATACATAGTAGTGAGTTAATAGGCAAACTACGTCCGAGTGGCTAAGTGTCTATGCATTTGCTTTAATATTTATGATCTCCTTAGAAAGCATGACCAAGATCAAAACACATCCTATTCAACCCTTTCAGTATTTTTGCCAATCCTACCTCATTTCACAAATTTTGAGCCATTGATGGTTACACCATGCTTCCACTCTCACCCCCACTGCAAGGGGGGAGAATGAATTTTAGGGGTATCAAGAGTCATAATAGATCAGTAAAACCCAGAAATTGAGAATTTGTTTGATATTGCGATTTGCGATACACATGCCGAAACACTACTTCAGCAATCTCAATTTATGAAAAATAGCTACATGCATACTAAAAATTGTCAGAGACAAAAAAAAAAAAAAATCTCACTTGGTAATTGTCCCATCAACATCAGAAATCACGATTCGTGTGTTCCACTTCCACAAGTATATATGAGCTTCCACCTGTTTTTGGTGAAGAATGAGTTAACGGCAATAGAGTATTTCCACTTTGAATTACTATCTTTCCTGAGCACAAATATGTTATGTTCATCAGGGAAAAAATTACCAACCTTTTGGGACCCAAGGACTCTAGTGGAGAAAACAAATTTCACAATATTCATTCCCTCTTTGAGATTCAAAGATGTTATTTGATCAGTCGTGGGGATGTTGGTTCTTATAATTTGCTTGCGAGGAGACTCGGCGTCTGAATGGGCTGTGGGTGTTGCAACCACGAGTTGGCTCTCTGAAAGAGATTCAAAATCAACAAAAATATCATCATTTGATGAGATACTAACAGTATGCTCAAGTGTCTTAACCCTCCTAAATGGGATTGGCCAGAGGCTCCATCTGCGCGAAGGAGTCGAAGTCATTCCAGAATCATCCACTGGGATTACATCATGCGGGTTAACTGGTAAATTCAAATCAAAAGCTGCCGTACCAAGAATGATATGTGCAGCTTTACCCCACGGTAGGTACTTCCCTTGTAGTCTAATGATCAAATTTTCATTCTTCACAATTGACGCAGCAGAAAGTTTGAATTCCTCTGCTGATATGAGATTTGCATTAAACGCATTTTCCGCCGCACGCAATCCCATTCCAGCATGAAGCAAGTTCCCACAGAGAGATATCTCCAGCACTGCCATAAATCGGAAATGTAACATAATGTTGCATGCAGTATTAAAATTTGGGATAATTACAACAATCCCCTAAGGTTTGGGGTAATTACCAAAAAAACCAAGAGATTTTTGAAAATTACAAAAAAATAACCTTCAGGTTTGATTGTTTCTTAAATTTAAGGGGGATATGTAATATTTGATAAACGTAAATGGGAGATTTTGAAATGTTTTTTGTATATGAAACAGGAAAATGAAGCGATCAAACCTAAAGGGGTTTTGTGTAATTTCCGAAAATCTCTGGGTTTTTTTGTAATTAGCCCAAACCTCAGGGTTTTTTTTTTGTAGTTATCCTTTAAATTTATATAAATCAGGGATTTAAATTTCAATGTTATAGTCAAATTGTATGTCTTACTTGCAGATATATCTGATCTCATATCTTCAATTGGAGCTACCATACGAGGTTCAACGTGTTCATTACTCGCAGCTTCAACTCTTAATATTTCATTATTCCTCTTTTCAGTTTCATAATTTCTCAAAGCACTTCGAGGAGACTTCTTGTGTGGATCTTCAATAGCTAATTCGGAGAGCTCCAAGCAGCTTTGGAAAACCTCGTCCCTCTTTAAACTAGTGGATGTGCTTTCAGGGCTGATGTCAACGCAAAGCTCTTTGTCCTTATTATTTGAGTCGTGAGATTCTTGCGCGTGAAACTGATTTTCACCGTCTACTTCACTATGTTCTAAACAGTTTTCAAAAGGAAGAGTAGGGGCGAGGTGGAACTGAGGTGTGCTTACTTGCATATTTTCACTGTTCCTCTCGAATGACAGTATAGGCGCCGTCAGTATATGCCCATCCACACTCACCAAAACAACTTCGGAATTTGAATTATGTGATTCTAATGAATGCTCCACACTATCTAAAGTGTTGTGTCTACTTGAACCATATTCCGGAAATTCGACTGAACCCTCTAGAGACGATTGTTCATCTTGAAACTCATAGAATATATGTCCACTATCAGACTCAACTCTCCCTAACCGGTCTATATCAAGATCAAAGGGCTCATCCGGCACCTCTACTTCACCATTAATAAAATCACCGCCTGTCTGTCCATACAAGTCATTATCCTCCCCTGCACCTTGAAGGTTGTCTGAGTCCGTCAAAACCTCATTATCATCCTTACCAGGATCAACTTCTCTAACAAAGTAAGCTTCACCGGAATTATCAAGGTACATATGAAAATTGGCTTCAATGCCATTAACTTCGATTTTTACGATTTTCTCGGCCCCCTTGAGAACACCCTGAAATTTCCCAAATCTTACATACCAAGGCGTACTCCTAAAGGTTCCATCATGCTGCTTAACCACAATTATGTCTACAGCCCCACCAAATGGGTGAAATGGAGTAGCAACAGAGTACATGCCTTGAGTAATTAAGCTGCCAACTTTACCAACCACATTCATCTCTTCTATGTACAGAAACTAACCCTAAAATCCCAAAAAACACAACTATTTTAAATCTAAAGGGGAAGCGGTATCTTATAATACACAATCAACACCAACCCTATTCCATTCCATTGAGCAGTCCCAAAAGGCAGAAATATATTTAATTTAACTTTTTGCAGAGATGTCTTTAACGAGTGGGTCAATAAAACCCCTGGCTACGCGACTTTACACACAGAATTTATCGAAACAGGGAGACACATGAGAGAATTAAAGCGCCAAATTTAAACAAGAATCGAATATTCTTGAAAAGGCAAGAAAAGTGCAAGGAAGAAAACGCATAGAAACTTACATGTACAGTAAATTCCGGAATTTTGCCAGATAAAATTCCAGTCGCCCGAGATTGATAAATCAATCGAGTTATCACAGCTCAAGAAACTGAACGCAATAATCGAATTTTTATCTCAAAGAAGATAGGTAAATTGGAGTGATCCGATTGAATTTCAGTTTCTTCCACTGTAGTTGGGTTATTTAGTACGGCGCAAAACTACAAAGGCAGTCGATCAAACAACGGTTTTCTTTTTCTTCCTTTTTTTTGGTTTTTTTTGTTTTGGGTAGCATTGAAATTTGTACTAGAGGCGAATTAAATTTGTTGGATAACAAAGGAGATAGCCAGCCAGCAGGTTCATTAATTTCTAATTTCTCAAGCAATAAATACGTAATGCTTAAGAAGTTTCCGTTTCGTATTTACCCCTATATTTTGAAGATATTATTGAAGTGCCCCTCACTAATAAATTTAACATAGAAAATTAACGTGTTGAATAAATATTTCTACTTGCTTCCACGAGTCTTCATTAAAATAATAAAATTACACACATCGTAAAAAATAGGGATAATTACAAAAAAATCTGAGGGTGGGCTAATTACAAAAAAATCCAAAAATATTTTAAAAATTACAAAAATCCCCTCAAGTTTGCTTTTGCTTTTATCTTAAATTTAAGGGAGTAGAATCGTAATCTTTCGATAACTATCGAGGATTTTTGAAATATTTTTTGTTTATAAAGGAGGAAATGTAAGATGATTCAACGTCAAGGGTTTTTTTGAAATTTTTAAAAATTTCTGGGTTTTTTGTAGTTAGCCCAAACCTCGGGAGGTTTTGTAATTATCCCTTAAAATATGTCAAATTCTATCCAAATCCAAATTTAAAATTTGACACTTGCTCCAGGACTCATTTGCCTATTTTTTTATATTTTATAAGAGAAATATATTGACCCAATTGACCCATTTATGCACAATATATTGAGTAAATTTGTACTTTTTTAAAAAATGTACTTAAGGGTGATTTGAACTTTGAAATTATTATATTTCGTTTTTATCATCATTTTCTACCAATTTCATGAAGATTCCATTTCTTTCTTATTTCCTATGTATGCATATTAAGCACACATACAAATTATTATACTCGTATCATTCATATTTTTCTATCATATTTTATAGCCAAATGCAATATATTTTTTACCGAATTATGGTAATGCATATTAACCACATCTCTATTATCACACAATTATTAGTAATAATAGTTGCTTAAGATAAACAAAATCAATCCAAGGCCAATAAAAATAAGGGGTGTCAAGTTCAAACATTTTAAACTTTTTTGCAAAACTCAAAAATTATGTTTGATATTTTCATTTTCTCTTATTTGATCTCTTTGAATCCTTTTGGAATTATATAATTTTCTTCCACTTATAGTTTTATTTTACTTTTGCATATTTTGATCATTATATTCACTATTTTCTTTTATGCGTTTTGACAACTCTAATTTCATTTCCCCCTTAAAAATTAATAAGTTATATCTTTCAGTAACATTCAATCATTTTGAGTAAGACATAATTAGATTTTCATAAATCATTTATGGTTTATCTGTTTAATTATATCACACTTATAATATTTATTAATTATGTTAATAATGTATTTTCATATTTATAAATAAAAGTACTACTCGCACTTACAATTACGTTACTCAAAAATTATATCATAATACCTTTTGGCGGGGCAATTTGGCGGGTCAAACTTGAAAATATGCTTTTTTACGAATTTAAAGACTATAAAATAATATTAAAAAATATACTTTGTATAATGTACAATTTGAGGAAAAATAATATGGCAAATCAAAGTACTTATTTAAATACAACTTTTCTGGAGTTTTGGTCATAAAAGTATTAATAACTCATTTGATATTTCTTGTGACATAATTGACCGGGAGAAAAATTATTATAGTCGACTTCAACTTGAAGTTGAAAGAAAGAAATTAAATTTAGAGGACATGTTTAGTTAGGGAAGAATACTTAGAGGGTGTTTGGGTGAGCTTATAAGCTCTTAAAATAGCTTATAAGATGTCTAAGAGCTTATAAGCTCTTAAAATGTGTTTGGTAATTTTTTTCCAAAAAAGCTTATAAGCTCTAAAAAAGTCTGTTAGAGAGCTTATAAGCTCCAAAAAAATATTTCCACCCCAACTTTTTTAAAAGAGCTTATAAGCTCATTATTTTAAACATTCAAAAGACAAAAATATACTTAATAATTTTATAAGATATAAAAACAGTTTATAAGCTCAATATCTTATTTTATCTAAACACTCTGACAAACTTTTTTTTTAAAATAAGATCTAACATCTTATAAGCTCGTAAAACATCCTCTTTTAAATAAGCTTAGCCAAACACCCTCTTATTATATTTAATTCCCACTCAAATTCTTTATAAATTTCTTCTTTCTTCTCTATCTTTTTCATTTTTTTTTTATGTGTACTGCCCTTATACAAAAGTATTAAAACTTTTGGGCCCCTAAATTGTATTACTTTTTATTTTTTTGGACTTGAGTTCTTTAACTCAATTGCCTCATCCAAGGGCTGCTTTGAAATTATCAATGTACTACGTTAATATTTAAATGATCATCCAATTTGATTCCATTACCCGATGAATCTCATGGTTTTTGCACTCTATTCATTTTTTTGAATTTAGTTATATCTTCTACAATATTCTAAATGATCGTGTGCAATTCGGTTCCATTACACGTCAATGATGAATTAATGTTGCCCATCATTCAATATTTTTATTTGGGTTGATTTTCTTAAAAAGCAAAACATTTTACAATGAGTTTATAAGAATCTTGAAAGTATCTAAAATATTGTTTGTTTTCTTCAACATGATTGGTTTTGGAGTGATTAGGGAAGAAGGTTTGATGTGATGTATTAAAAAATATGTAGTAGAGAAATGGATCGAGATATATATTATATATATTTGGTTGGTGATTGTAAGAAGTGATGGAGAAGTGGTTGATTGAGAAAAGTTAAGCAAATATGACTTTATATAATATTCATGGTATATGATGAAGAGACACGTGTCTATTGAGATTGAAACTAGTGGCAACCATCAATCTTCAATTCATACTCAAAACTTTGTACCCAAACATTCCAAAATGTTCTCAAAACTTATTATCACCGTTTTTATCTGTTTTATCATGCGATCAAAAATTATTAACGATTAACAAAAATGTAGAAAGTAATGTAACATTTAAAAACATAAGAAAAAGTCGAAAAGGAGTGATTCTAAAATGATAGGGAAAATCTTTCTTTTTTTCGTGGAGAGAATAATCTTCATTTCATCAAGGGTAGAAAGTACAATTCTTATCAAAATGGAAGAACAAGACCCTCACAATTGTCTTGTCTAGTTTTGATAACTTGATGAATTAAATCACTGTCAAAAATGACTCATGTCATTTTAATTGAGACTACAACCTAATCCTAACCCACTAATTTAGAGGTGGTCTTATATGAGATGCCGTTGACTTGAGTTCATGAAACGAATCCTATAAAAAAACAAAAAGTATAATTTTTTTGAGTATGGATTTGGTTTTAGATCTTCATATAGAATCTGTCTCGTTGACTATGTCCATTAGACCTTATCATACATATTTGGTCATCAAGTTAATACCCAAAGCCCAAACTACGGCTACATATAGTGCGCACATAACTTAGTCCGAAAAACCACATATCACGTACTCCAAACCTATAAATATCCCTTATTAGATATATATAGCCTACTTTGAGTTCGAACTCATTTATATCTAATTAGAGATGTCAATAAGGGTCTACCATTGTGGCCTACTACCTAACCGACCCAAAAATTTGAGAACCGAGCCTATATTTCATGGCCCCATAACATGAAAGCTTTTTAGTGACCCTACTTGGCCCTAAGGCCAAGTAGGACTAAGTCGGCACCGACCACAGGCTTGTTTTTTAATAAAGTTTTTTATTTATAAATTATATTTATAATAATACCAAATCTAATCTTTTATATCATTTATCAATTATCATTTAATCTCATCAAACCTGATCTTTGATATGTCTCTCTGAAAAACTGATCTGTAATCTTGTTGATCATTTAGTCTTATTAAACAACTTAGTAAATACTAATTCAAGTTTGTAAATAAATGGTAACGATTGCACAAATATCACATTAATAATATTATGATTCATGATTCTAATGTTAGAGTATCGGATTCCTGGTGTTATTTGTTAATTCAAGAATTAATTAGAACCCTTCAAAAAAAAAGAATTAATTAGAAGATACCTCATTTATTATTATATATTTTTATTAGATTATATTATATGATCTGGTTATGTATATTAAATTTACAAGTGCATGACTTCATCAAAAAAATAAAAAAAAAAAAGATTATATAGTTAGATCGAGCTCAATTCAAACGAGTGTAAAACTAGAATTGAGCCTAAATATTTCAAGCCTTTATGATTTCAGAGTTTTTAACTAGGCTAGGGGTTAGGACATGGCCACATCTCTAACTCAAACTAGCCTAATCTAAGACCAGCTCTCAAGAGAATTGACATAGGGTCAGGGATGGCTCGAGAAGGGGGCCATTGCTCCTCTCCAAGTTTTATGTCATCTAATACATATATCTATATATAAAAAGTTATTTGTCAGCCTATATATTTTTAATCTCATCACTCATCTCTCAAATATTTTTTATTTCGTCCCCCATGCTATAATTTCTGCGTCCGTCCGATCATGGCTCGATGTCAACTTTTCATACTTGTATAAGATAAAGGCTTTCGAGGAAGAGGTAGGCTAAAAAGACTTGGAAAGAAGTTTATTAAACGTGACGTGTTATACCTAAATAAACGAAAATATGGCTTTATGACCAAAACGATGGCGCGATATGATCAGTATAAATTTACGCGTAGTGGGATTAAAAAACTTTGTTGTTGTTGTTGTTGTTTTTCATTTCTCCTTCTGGTCAGCGGTCACATTTTCAAGCAATTCTACCCCGATCCCATCAACTGATCTAAGGGCATTTCCGGAAAGAAAAAAAAAACGCGCAGTCGTAAAATTTACTCCACCGGCACTTCCTTTTTCTCTCCCGATTTCCCAAATCGCATCCAGTCCCCTCATCCGCACCACCACCACCACCACCGCCACCCCTGTTCCTCCGCCGCCTAATCGAAATGAGGAAGCTACTTTTTTCCTCCTCCTCCTCCTTCCTTTCACCTTCGCCGAGATCAAAAACCTAAAAATCTCCTCCGATTCTCGGCCCATGATCCTGTTCGAGCGATTCGGATTCACGCACACTGGCCAAGCAACTATCACCGTCTCCGCCGTGTCCGTAATGTCCGGCGTTGGCTCCCCGGACCCCTCCCGATTAGGTTTCTTCCTTCTCTCCGAAGAATCCCTAATTCAAGTCCTCCTTGAACTCCAATCGAACCCCTCCTTTTGCGTCCTCGACTCCAAGTACATCCATCTCCTCTTCACTTTCCGAGATCTCTCCCCGCCTCCGCACTCCTCGTTTAACCACTCTTACCCGATCACTTCTCCGAATGAGTATTCTCTGTTTTTCGCCAATTGTGCCCCCGAATCTGCTGTGTCGATGAATGTGCGAACCGAGCTTTATAACCTCGATGGCCGTGGAAGAGTGAAAGACTTTTTATCTGCTGGGTTAACTCATTTGCCATCGTTGTATTTCTGCTTTTCTGTTCTTTATTTTGCGTTTTTGGCCTACTGGATTTATATTTGTTTGCAAAATAAGAAGTCAGTGCATAGGATTCATTTGCTCATGGGGGTTCTGGTTGTTATGAAGGCACTGAATTTGCTCTGTGCCGCAGAGGATAAACATTATGTGAAGGTTACGGGGACGCCACATGGATGGGATGTGTTGTTTTACATATTCCAGTTCATTAGGGTTGTGTTGTTGTTTACTGTGATTGTTTTAATTGGCACTGGGTGGTCGTTTTTGAAGCCGTTTTTGCAGGAGAAGGAGAAGAAGGTGTTGATGATTGTGATCCCATTGCAAGTCTTGGCTAATGTCGCATCCATTGTGATTGGGGAGACTGGGCCTTTTATTAAGGATTGGGTAACTTGGAATCAGGTTTTCCTGTTGGTGGATATTATTTGTTGTTGTGCGATTATTTTTCCAATTGTGTGGTCTATTAGGTCGTTGAGGGAGACATCAAAGACTGATGGGAAGGCTGCAAGGAATCTGGCAAAGCTGACCCTTTTTAGGCAGTTTTACATTGTTGTTATTGGGTACTTGTACTTCACGAGGATTGTGGTGTTTGCACTCAGAACTATTGCTGCTTATAAGTACCAGTGGGTGGCTAATGCAGCTGAGGAGATTGCCAGTCTAGCTTTCTATGCTATAATCTTTTACATGTTTAGGCCAGTTGAGAAGAATGAGTACTTTGCACTTGACGATGAGGAGGAAGAGGCTGCAGAGTTGGCCCTTAAGGATGAAGAGTTCGAGCTTTGAACTTGAAGATCCAAATGTTACTCCTTTTTGCTCGGATACCTGTGGCACATTTACAGATTGTGAGTTACTTTAGCGAATATATGGATAGATTTGCCGCAAATTTCTGATTTCTGTACCTGTTTTACTTTTTTTTTTTTTTTTTTTAACTTTCAAGTTCTCCTAGAGACACAATGGGTATTGCATGACAGTGGATTCGACTTTTGGATAATATTAATGTTAATGTCATTTCACCAATGTTGCCGCTCCCTTTTTTTTTGGCTTGTCTGTGTTTGTGTTCTGTTTTTCTAGGTGCAATTCCCCAATATTTGTTTTTAAAGTTCATTAACTCTCCGTTGAATGCATTTTTGATGGCAATAAATGGTTGGTTTTTGGCTGTCTTACTGATGCTTGATTTTCTTTTTTCCCTTTAGAATGTTAATGCCGTGGTTTGCAATTCCTGTTGTCTTTATTGTCAAGTAGCTTTGTCCTTTTCATTCAACAATTATTGTATTGGGTTATCTCTAATAAGAGAACAATTTCTTTCTTCTATAGAAAACATGCTTTTATACGTGTGCTGTTCTGGTCCTGTATATGATGAAATCATCTGCCTACACTAAACATGGAGTCAGTTTTGTTATGTCACTTTGTGAGTTGGTAATTCGAACATATTATTCAATTTGCAGCCTGCTATCACTAAAACAACTGGGCAGATCATTTTTTTTCCACTTTTCTGGATCCTGGTCTAAGTGGACTGGAATATCATCATAATTTTCTTCTTACATGCTTTTGGTTCAGCTTTGCTTGGTTGTGCTCTTAATATTCTGGTTTGTGCATAACTTGCATTCATTTATGTGCTCTATGCATATGCGTCATATTTGTTACCTTTAATAAAGGTGTAGAAATGTGATAGAAATGTATCTCAATTTGGTGCTTGACAAGATGAAAGTTTAGATAAAAGAGAAATATTATTCAGGAAATACTGCTGGTCTTCGAGAGTTAAGAACTCCATTATTATTAGGTGCCAAAAGCTAGTACCTATAAATGAGCTAATTGATGGTTCATTAGTTCTATACAATTATGTTTTTATGCACTGCTAGTTTAAGATTGCTCTATACCTTTCCAGAAGCAGAATAGAGATATGGTGTTTAGTACGTGAACTCCTAATTGCATCCAACTGTCAAATATTTATATACGATTTCACTTCATATTGTTTTTCTCTCAATAGACTACAACATGTGGTTTATTGCGAGATTACTTGATTGTGATTAGAAACTGGGATCATAGGTCCGATCCTTGGCGAAACCAATTCCTCAGATCAGAACAGATAGGATTGACTTATTTGCAGCGTATCTAGCGCACTTTCTCGTTTACTGCCTTAATCTCGGATGCCTAGCCACTAGGATGGGAAGGAGATGACTCGGTCCTGTAGTTAGGTTATATCCTTCGTCGATTATTTTCCTCTTTCCTTTTCTCGTGGACTGCTTCTATTAAATGGGGCGGCTACAAATAGCTAAAGAAGAGACAACGGCCTTCAAGAAGCAACTACGAATGATCAAATGAATAAACCTAACAATAGCAAGATCTCAAAATAAATTAAGGAGAAATTTCTTAAATTTTGTTTGCTGCTAGTGAGTTCCCCTTCATTTTTCTATTCCTTGTGTCTCATTAGGATATGTTACCTTCTTTGCCTATTTGATACAGCACATTCAGTTCTCTTTGTTGTGCATTAATTGAACTAAATAATATTGTCTATGATATTCATTAGTATAGTCGTTATCCTTTTCATTAGTTTGTTATTGATTATGTATATGATCTCAGGGCATGTCTCTTACAAAGTCTCCCATGGATTGAGAGGAGAACTTTCTTTAAAACTATTGGTAGAAAATTATTGAGATTGTAGGTTTGAACTGTGATCGGACCTATACATCTACTCAATTCCCAATGCTTCAACTAACAATCATGTGGTAATCTCTGTTATAAAAATCCCCGCATAGTCCCGATTAATCCTCGGCTAGACGCTAGGCCCCTTTGTCCGCCTACATTTTTTTTTTTTTTGCCTAGGTCCCGCCTAACCCCGCCTAGACTCCACTTAGGTGCTAGGCCCCAGTCTACCGCCTAGTGCTTTTTACAACATTGGTGGTAATGGATGGCTGAGTGGTGCAGATGAAGCTTTGATGTATATAGTGAATTGATTCCCAATGCAGTAGTTTTATTTTGTTGTATGTGTGTGTTTCTTCTTCTTTATTGTGTGTGTGTATTTATTCTAACTGGGTCTATTTTGGGAGATGGCAATACAGGATTTCGGTTATGATGCTGCAAATATGGTTTGGTTTGGGTTTCAATGTGAGCTCACTGGTTCGATTCTATCATTTTGCATCGCTTGAGCATGTGTGAGCGTAAAAGTTGGCACCATCAGCTGTTGTGAAGCTAGAACTATAGATCAAATATGATTATCCTGCAGAACCTAGAAATGTTTTCCTAGATTTTAGAATATAGAATACTTGATAATTGCTGGTGTTGAATTTGCAATATTTGAGGCTTGTGTTGTTTCTCAGGTGAAACTTAAGTTGACATTGATGACAGTATCATCACATCAAATGCATTTTCTTGAAATCATCAAATACTGAGATAAATTTTTATCTTGCTCGTATTTCCTATATAAAAGATATTTTGTTACATGGACGAGCTTTCAAATTAAAATTATAGGAACTATATGGAATGGTCCGTTTTTCGAGATCGACGACTTTGTCCTCACTCACTTTATCTGAACCAAGACGTTTAACTTTATAGTTTCTATATCATCACCAAAAAAGCTTGTCAGGGAGCTGGACAAACTCTTTGTCTGTCTATGCATTCTCTTTGCACCGAGATCACTCTCTGATCTCTTCAACCCTAGTGTTACACTTTAATTTGATGTATTGAGAACTGATATTGAATACGAATATATAATATTATATTCGTCATATCATTTTCAAAAGCTGAATACTTTTGAAATTCTTGGAATATAATATGTAGACGTGAACTCAAGTAACAAGATTATATTTTTCTTCGTCACAAAGAAAATAGAAGAGACGTCAATCTTCTTCCTTTTTTTCTTCTGTTGTTTTTTTCCCATTCAACAGAAAATGAACAAAGAAGAAAACATAACAGCATATCTTGAGAACCGGATGGGATCTTCCATTCCAAAACCGTGTTTTATCTCCTATTCCAACCGTATGGATGATTGACACGTGTATTACACTTATCATATTAGAACCCCACAATTTATGCTTGATTTATCTTGAAAATAAACATGGTAAATGTAATGCATATGTCAATCATTCACACGGTTGGCATAGGAGATGAAACACGATTTTGGAATAGAAGATCACATCCAGAAAGAACACACCTGTGTACTAACAGAAAAGATATAAACAAAAATCTGAAGTATAAAAGAAAAATAAAAACACAAATAAAAACCTATTTTAAGAACACAAAACAGATCAACGGCTAAAAGCCACGATCAACAACATCGACGGTCGTAGTACAAAACAGCACCCTCCGAAAAATAGCACGCAACGCCGTCCACGTGAACTCCTTCACTCTCCTCACCACCACGCACCGCCGCTTCCTCCGCCGCCGCCGGACATCTCTCTGTTTTCTTCCGGCCACCACGCTCTCCCTAACTTTCCCAAAACATTTCACGGTTCTTTCAGACACGGTCTCCTTTCTCGAAAACGTGTAGCTCCTGAGATACATTTGCCGGCAGGAAATGCTGTCCACCACCCTGCTATGCAGCCGCGCTCCGCCTTGCGCGGTGGCGGATTTCACGAACTCGGCGTCGGATTCCGGCCACTTGTAGAGATTGGCATAAGTGGCCCTGATTGGATTGATTCTTGTATCGTTTACACAGCTCGATATGCAAATTTTGCTCATTTAATCAATTAAGATTGAGAAATCTCAAATAATGGCCAATTTTTTTCTTTAAATGAAAAATGTGACAAGATTTTTAGGAAAAAAGGGAAGGAAGGAGTAGAAGTGTGAAAGTGAATTTGTGAGGGATTAATTTCATATTTATAAAGTTTGCTTAGCCTAGAATCTGAATATGGTCTTTTTGTGAATTAAGCATAGTTTGTAATTAATGCTTTATTAAACTGTTAGTCCACTCTTAAGATAATGATGATTAGTGGAACAATAAATATGTCAACTTTAAGTTCATTATAATAGGCATGACTTCAACATTCGAACTAAACCAAATCCCTATTATATAAATGAAATCTTAACGACAGAGTTCTAAAATACAAGAGGATTTATTCTGTAAATTTCAAAGCATTTGTTTAGAAAATTCACACGAGTCATTATCTGATAGTTAGTGAGAGAAATTAGAACAATTTTGTTGGTACGTGTCTTGTCCGGCGAATCGTTTTATAATTATACGATCAATTAGATCTCTCTAGATTAATGTTTTGAAATTTGGATCGGGCCGGCCGATTTGACTAGTTTTAACCGAGAACCGGTCACATGTCCGATCCGGTTC
Source organism: Rehmannia glutinosa (assembly GCA_016081115.2). Taxonomy (NCBI): domain Eukaryota; kingdom Viridiplantae; phylum Streptophyta; class Magnoliopsida; order Lamiales; family Orobanchaceae; genus Rehmannia; species Rehmannia glutinosa. The sequence goes on along the minus strand of JABTTQ020000342.1, from coordinate 41,488 downwards.
TATACTTGAAATAGAGTGGCTAAAAAATCATTATCACCCACAAACTTGGTAAAAAACCCGAAACCGGTTAACCCGATAAATATTTTTTAAACATTTTCTTTGTTTTACTACAAAAATTGTATAGAAAAATATTAGGTAAATTTATACATATATTTAGATATTATAATTTATCAAAATTTATTTTTATTAGTATTTGTTATTAGTTTACATTTGTACTTGTATTTATCTTTTATATTTGTACACGCACAAGCACACACACATTTATATATATGTAAGCATATGGGTCAACCCGTTTTTAGAACGGTTTAATCGGTTGAACCAATGACTCAATAACCCAATTATTAATCTGGTTCGATGTTCGGTCCAAATTTAAAAACATCGGTCTAGATTAATATATTTTGGATCTCTAGGTTTAAAATCTTGTATGTTTTGCATAGGGTGGCAATTCGAGTCGTGTTCGGGTTCGCGGGTCGTGTTGAGACATGATAATTACACAAATTTGCCCAACCCGAACACGACCCGCTTATTTATTCGGTCGATGGGTCAACCCGAACACGACTCCGTAACACACTGGGTAACCCTAACACGACCGAAATGACCAGTATATTTTTTAACCTTGAATAAATATTTTATTTATATTGATAAAATGATAATTTTGGGTTATTTATATATAGAATATTATAAAATATTAAAAATAATACTTGAATTTTCTTATTTAAACGGGTTAAACGGGTTTAGTGGGTCATTTCGAGTCAACCCGAAACTCGACCCATTTATTATTTGGGTTAAATGGGTCCGACACGATTATGACCCGAATAATAAATGGGTCAACCCTAACCCACTTATATCGTGTTAGGTTCAGCGTCGTTTTCGTGTAGTGTTTTTAGATCACACCCTAGTTTTGCAGCTTGTTTCTTACTTGATATTGTTATTAGTTGTAAGAATATTTTTATCAATGAAATTCATCAGCTAAAAACAATTGCCATTTTTTAAGAGGGCCATGTTTATTTGATATGATTCATTATCGACTAAATTTTAAAATAAAGAGGACAAAAATTTGATTTTTTCGTACAAAATGACCTGGCAAATAAATTAATAAAGGTTTTGACAGATCGTGATTTAAATTTCTTATAGATACCACCACATCACCTAAGAAATGTTTAAGGTATTAAAAAAATATCACAAAACCACCACATTTGTTGAAAAGGTATGTTATTTAATATTTAATAACATTAAGACGAGATTCTTCAAGATGTTAGCCACTATAATTCACTGATAATTAAAGTTTATGAGTTGCAAGTTGTTTAACAAAACTAACAAAATAGCCATTATATATTATCATGGCATTTGAAATTTAAAAAATAAAATAAGATTTATGGGCGTGATAATTAATTTACTTTTGAAACATCCATGATCAATTTGATGATCGCGCATGCATTAGTAAAAATAAAGATGAAGTGATGAGTGGAAATTGAGTTAGCTACACTTTGCACCTAAATTATATAATACAAGTGGGAAAATTGTTGACATTGACAACAATTTTGTAAGTTTTTCTATAATATTAAGTTTTTTTGTATAATATTTTTATTATATTATAAATTATATATATTCAAATACTTTCTAGAATAATAACATTCCTATATTTCCGTATTTTTTCTCGCATTACCTTTTATTTTTTTTTTTGTCAAAGTTGGACTTAGTGTTGTATAGAATTGAGGAGTGAGGAGTGTTTCAAAAGAATTCCTCTTTTCTTCTATTTTATTTACTTTATTTATCAACCATTAACTAAAAGGGCCTTCTCTACCTTTTCCATAATTTACTCAACATGCCAGCCTTTCCATATTTTATTATATGATTGATCCCTTATTTTCTGCAAAAAGAGGTTTGATTGTGTTGTATTAAAAGGCACCTCATTTGCAAGAGAGAAATGATCAATTCAACATAATCCTCCTCCATTAATCCTTTTGCTGCACATTTCTTGATGGGTTACAAGTTTTATCTTGTCGTTCTAAATCCTGTTGAATCCTGGGGGATTATAAAAATAAATCCTTAAGGACAGTGCTAATTTCGCACGCCTCGGGAATGATCCGTTTGCTTTCGAACTTCATCAAATTATTCCAACAATCTTAAGGATTTTTTTTTTTTTTTTTTTTGGAGTTCGAACGAAAATATTTATTCCCCTCATCTGTCAAAACCAGTTTTTGTCTATGGCATCCGGAAACGTCCACGACCAAGCCCTCCTTGCTTCGAGTCTACACAGTGCAAAACCGCCGATATGAATCCAAACTCAGCGAGTCACCGCCGAATCGCCGAGTCAGTCTCGGAAAACCGGCTGAGTTGGTCGAGCGAGTTGCCTTTGCATTGGATCAGTCACCATATAACATGCCAATCTCTCTTCCCAAACCAGACCATAATCTCCAAACAAGGTAAGTTTGAACTGGCCTTCTTAGCTCCAGGGAAAATCCATGAATTCACGGGTCGGCTCCTTGGAGAAGGGGAAAATTTATCCAAAGTTTGATGGTTTGAGGTTCATAGACACCTTGGTCACGGCCACGAAGGACTACAATTAAAGAGAGATTGACCAAGACCAGGTTTTGTACCCTTAAAATTTGGTGGTTGTCTTATGTTTTAGTTTGTTTCATGAAGTTATATGACCATTGATTTGAATGTGGATACATATGCTACCTTTCACTGTTGTTACTTTTTCTCACATTTCTTGAGGGTGGTTTTGCGTATGCAGACTCAATGGTTTTACTATTTAAACCACTAAGTATTGTGTTTATTAGTAGATAAGTGTTGGTATATTTTGTTTATATATATATATATATATATATATATATATGAGATTTCATTAGTTTTAGTTGGTTGAACACACTACTTAGGATATATATTTTCTTTTGGTGCCTCTCTGTGCATTTTCCTATTCTGGGAATTTGGGATTAGTTAGATGTTAAAGGCACTATATTGTCACGCATTGGCCTTTACGACCGATTTTTCGCCATATGTCGGAACAAAGAGGCTCACAACCATACGTAGTCCATCATCTAGAATCACCTAGCATAATTCTAGAATGGTCTAGAAGAACCTAGAATGTTGTAGAAGAGTCTAGAAGAATCTAGAATGTTCTAGAAGAGTCTAGAACATTGTAGAAGAATCTAGAATGTTCTAGAAGAGTCTAGAATATGGTAGAATAATGTAGAACATTCTAGAATAGTCTAGAATGTTATAGAGTAGTATAGAACTATGTAGAAGGTTGTAGAAGAGACTAGTGGATTATAGAATAATTGTAGAATATGTAGGAATTATCCGGAGAGTTCTAGAGAACATATCCTAACCGTTGGATTAATCAATCACCACCGTCCATTAAGGAGGTGGAGTAGTATAAATAGGAGTAGGACCTCATTTGTAATCAACCAAGCATCTTGTAAGCAAGTTGAGTGAGTAATATAAGTGTTCCTTTCCAAGTTTTTTTGTGTGCTTATTACTTAGCCATCTTTTTACACTTCTTCACACACAAAACACTTAGGTGAGGTCGACTTAGCTAATCGCAAGGGGCGATTGAAGGAGCTAAGGCCGCACGGTCGTTGTTGAGGAACAAGTCCGTGATGTGGTATCGAGCCCTTGGTTTGGGCGAAGTGTTGTGAAGTAGTACGCGATGGCGGTGAAGACATTGTGTCGTGTGACCGAGAACCGCGGGAGGAACCAAAGGCAGGCACACGACAGAAAAGAAACGTGACCAAAGCAAAGTACGAGAGGGGACGTCTTTGGAACACGTTGTAGTATAGATGGGGAACGACTTGAGCGGGTAGAACATACCGTCGAGATATTGGAGGGCCATGTTCTCGAGCGATAGATTCCCTCAAGGAAAATATCCAAACTTGTCTTGATGTCAACACCACACATGAGAACGTCTTGCCAAGTTGGAGGCAAGGATGATGGATGCTATTCGTGCCTTACAAGCAAGCATCGGGGATGCGAAGAAGATCTTGTCTTGTGCAAAAGGTCGTTGCTAATGGGAGCTAGCATCACCACAAACTAGTCCAGGGTGGACTACCCTGCCCGGTGGGGTTTAATGGCGTAAGAAACGCTAAAGTCATGGGAAAACTTCTTTTGGCAAATGGAGCGATACTTGAGGTCTCGACCTTACCGATGAAGCATCAAAGGTAAGAATCGCTACTCTTTATCTTACGAGATCGCTACTTTGTGGTGACGTAGAAAACATGCCGACATAACGAGGTGCTTGTCGAATTGATACTTGGGAAGAATTTAAGAGAGAGCTTAAACGACACTTCTACCCAAAGAAATGTCGTTTATGTTGCTCGAAAGAAAATGCGAGAGTTGAAACATAGGGGAGATATTCAAGATTACGTGAAAGAGTTCACAACCCTTATGCTTCAAATCCCAAACATGCGGATGAGGACCTTCTTTTCTACTTTGTCGATGGACTTCAACACTGGGCGATGCAGAAGTACAACGTCGAAATGTTAGTACAAATGGATGAAGCTATCGCGGTTTAGTCTCTCATCGATTATCAAAAGCTTGGAGCTTCTATGAGAGAGAGAAAAAGAGGGACTCTTCGGATGAAGAGAAGAGAGACACGGGCGTTATAAGATATCTCCCATGGACAGATATAAGCATCCTTCCCGGAAAGAGTATGAGGCCAAGAAGACCACTTTTACGCCAAAGGAGGATGCTACATGTGCAAAGGATCGCATCCCATACGCGATCGTCCTAAGTTAGGAACTTTGCATGCCATGGTGGAAGAACATTGTCTTTGAGGAAATAACACCGAAGAACCAAGTAGGATTGGGGCATTACAACTTTTCAATGCTCTTAATACCGTAAATGTGTCTACTACATCAAGCAAGGAGTCGATGTACATAGAGGCGCCAGATCAATGGGAAGCCTACCAAAGTGATGGTAGACACGGGGCTTCAAACAACTTTATGGATGTTAATGAGGCTAAGAGACTAGGCTACAGGTGGGAAAAAGGGGACGGATGGATGAAGGCGCCAATACGAAACCCATACCCATTAAAGGTACGCCTCAAGGTGTTGATCTCTGCCTTGGTGCTTGGAAGGGCCAAGCAAACTTTTGGCGCAAGGTGTGTGCTATTCCAATACCTTTCCTCAATAAGTGTGTGGATTCTTGACAAGCATTCACCTTGTATAATACCTCGCTACCACCGGTGAATATCAAGATACAAAGAAACCAAATTATTTCTCGGCCATGAGGTTGATTGAAGCCAACATGAAAAAGGTTCATCGTCGGAAGAGAAATAAGTCAACACGTGATATGAGTAGTATAAATCAATCACCACCGTTGGATTAAATCAATCACCACCGTCCATTAAGGAGGTGGAGTAGTATAAATAGGAGTAGGACCTCATTTGTAATCAACCAAGCATCTTGTAAGCAAGTTGAGTGAGTAATATAAGTGTTCCTTTCCAAGTTTTTTTGTGTGCTTATTACTTAGCCATCTTTTTACACTTCTTCACACACAAAACACTTAGGTGAGGCTGACTTAGCTAATCGCAAGGGGCGATTGAAGGAGCTAAGGCCGCACGGTCGTTGTTGAGGGAATAAGTCCGTGACAATATGCTCTCAGTGGAGGACACAAAAAAGGTCTGGGTGTGGGCACTAGTTAATTTATTGAAAAAGAAAAATACTATGACACCATGTAAAAATTACTGTAAGTGGAGTACAGTTTTGCTGAAATCCAATTATGACTAACTTCTTGAGTGGGGACTGATTTAGCATTTGTAAGCATTCTTATTATTTTTATCACACGTCAACTTTTTTTTCTATTTAATAATTTTCAAGTCTCATGATTATGGTGTTTCTGAAGTGTCGTGTGATTGATTTGTATTATATATCTTGTAGATGAATATGCTCTTTACTTTTAATATTTGAAGGGAATATCTGTGCATCCAAGTTTATGTGGTGTTACTTATATCTTTTGGTGCTCATATTCTTGAGATGATTAGCATATTCTTGATTGTGATTTTGAAATTCGGTCTTTTGGTGTGTGAATGGATCTACATTTTGACTTCTTGAACTATCTTGTGTTTGGACTTGTATGTGCCATGAGTTACAGTGACATTATATTTATATTGCTGGAATATTTTGATAAAAATCATATTTGGCTTCATATGTAATTTGTTGATTTGCCCTCATTAGTGTGACAAGTAGTAACTTGGAGGTCATCATATTTGTTATCACTGTTAATATATGTGACCATGAAATGGAAAATCACTTTCCTTATTTTGGAATGCTAAATATGTAAATGAGATTCTGACTAATTCTTTATTACTTTTGTAATAATTGTTTAACTACTGGATGTCTCATTGAGATTGAATTCATCAAGCTATTAATATAATCATAGCCTTGAATATTTAAAAATGTGGGGGTGCCTAATCAAAGTTTTATTGTTTGGTGATTTTACTTCTGTTGAAGTAAATAGATGTGCTTATACAAAACTTGATGATCTTTGAGTATGTAATAAATTTTTTATGTGGATTACATGCTCACATTTGGTACTAAAATTTATTTGATATATAAAACTAAAGAGCTACTTGCTTCTAAATTTAATGTGAAGGATATGTGGGTGAAGCAAGTGTAATATTGAGTGTTCAAATCATAAGAGTGGATGATATCATAATGTTGTCTCAAGAACATTATGTTGAGAAACTTCTTGAGAAGTTTGGACATTTCTATGTCAAAATTGTGAGTTAAGAAGTTTTGACATTTCAATGTCAAAACTGTGAGTACTTCTTATGATGCTAACACTTAATTAAAGAAAATTTTTGGTGATCATGTGACTCAGTTTGAGTATGCACAGATTATTGGGAGTCTGTTGCATTTGATGAAATTTTCACATTGACATAACTTGTGTTGTGTATCAATTGAGCATATATGCTTATAATCCCAATCGTGATCGTTGGACTATTTTAGTCGTGCTAATGAAATATTTGAGAGGTACCATAAATTATGGTATTCTTTATAGTGGATTTTTACTCGTATAAGAGTGATCGAGATGATAATCGAATCTCGATTCGATGAGATAAATCCGCTAGTGGTTATATATTCACCTTTGGTGGGGTGCAATTATTTGGAAGTTAGCTAAACAAAGTATCATAACTTCTACTATGATGTTTGAGTTTACTCACTTTGAGTTAGCTGGCAATGAAATGACCGAGTGGGTGAAAAACTTCTTAGCGAAACCAACACATTCAACAGTGTATATAAATTGTGATTGCCAAGTAGCAATTACAAATGCAAAGAATAAAACCTTTAATGGTAAAAACAAACATGTTTGTCTGCGAGACATGATGTGATTAAACATCTCATTAAAAGATGGAGTAATATCCATTGATTATGTGAAGTCGAGAAGTGAATTTGGCCAATCATCCGATCAAAGTTTTGGGAAGAAAATTAATTACTAAAACATCGAGGGAATGAGACTTAAGCCAATTTAAGAAATTAACAAAGTGATGGAAACCTAACCTCTGTGATTGGAGATCCCATGAATGAGGTTCATATGGGTAATAACAAATCACTTGTTAATTCTCCTAGCAGACAACAATTGATTGTCCATTCCTATGGTGTGAGAAGTGCTAGAATGCAAGTATAGAGGATGAGTTGATAAACTCTTAATGAATTTCATATCCCTTAAGGGTGGTATATTTACTTGCAAAATATACTTGATGAAATTTACCTATATGAGTGTGGAGTGGGGCCGCTCCTATGAGACTTTGGCATGTCTCTAGAGCACTCATGAATACCAAAAGCGCCACAGATGGCCTATTAGCGCAAAACCGCATTGAACGACAAAATCTTGAGAGGGTGTAATGTGACCGTTAAGATTTTAACTTACAATGAAGAGTTATTGGTTCATAGAAACTACAAGTTTCACCAAAACTCGTATTTTAAATCTTATCATTCTAGTCCTGGTTCATAGTCAAAAGACACCGTATTCAATACATTCTACACTCATTTTAGTAACCCATCAAAATATCTACCTTTTATTTTTCATTTTTTTGAAACATGTGGGGATTGTTGTATAGAATTGAGGAGTGAGGAGTGTTTCAAAAGAATTCCTCTTTTCTTATATTTTATTTACTTTATTTATCAACCATTAACTAAAAGGGTCTTCTACCTTTTCCATAATTTACTCAACATGTCACCTTTCCATATTTTATTATATGGTTGATCCCTTATTTTCTCGCAAAAAGAGGTTTAATTGTGTTGTATTAAAAGGCACCTCATTTGCAAGAGAAAAATGATCAATTCAACATAATCCTCCTCCATTAATCCTTTTTGCTGCACATTTCTTGATGGGTTACAAGTTTTATCTTGTCGTTCTAAATCCTTTGTTGAATCCTTAATTATAAAAATAAATCCTTGGACAAAAGTCTAATTTCGCACGCCTCGAGAATGATCCGTTTGCTTTCGAACTTCATCAAATTATTCCAACACTTAGTTGCAACTTGCAAGTCTACTTTGGCAGCTTTCATAGTATAAATAAAGTCTACTATAGTTTACTCAAAAAAAAATCTACTATAGTTAATTATGTTATTGGTAATTGGAGAAGTGGTATATTATTAGTCCTTGGAAATTGATTTCTTGATTTCTTCCTCATACGTGTCTCGATGGGATGATATAGTACAGAAATGATATAGTACATAAATTTTCCAAATTCTTTTTATCGTAACTAAAAATTTCTTTCTAAGCCAGTTGGACTTCTTTATTTGCTATATTATTCTTTCGATTGGATCACGCCTAATTTCGTCCCGATCCCATTTAAGTTTCATTTAGATACTAGATATCAATTTGCCGCTCAACTAGCGCCAGAAAGCATTAGTCATGACGTAAACAAATCAATATAATGATATCTCTTTCGTTAACAAATTTCAAAAACGGGAGTTTGTATCAGAAAACACCCATCAATACTTAAAACATTCATTTTAAAGAGAAAACAACTTAAGGAATTAAATTTTTAACACATATACATATAAAGATAAAACAATATAAGGTTGTACTTCCTCCATTCCAAAAAGATAGGTCACCTTTTCTTTTCGTCCCAAATTAAAGGTTGTTTTCCTTGTTGAAAGTATTAATTATACAACAATATACTAAATTACCCCAATGTAATTCACTTGAAATGATATACCACCATTTAATGCAAGGGCAAAATAGAAAGAATAATGGAAAAAAATTATAATCACAACTACATTTATTATGTTTTTTTTTAATATGTGTGAATTCTTCTATTTGTCTATTTTTATGTGACAGAGAGAGTATAATGTAGGGAATAGAGTTATATAAGACCATTTTATAGGGTGAATTTGTAGGGACAAATCATAACCAAATGTCAAATTCTTTTAACAACCTAGATTCGTTTAGTTTATAAATTATTTTTCCCAAAATAACACATTCTATGAGTAAAATAGTCACCAATTTTACATCCTTATCACATTAAAAACGTAAGTTACCAAAAAATTAGGGAAGATACTCATCTCATCCATAACAACAATCACGTTTTCTTCATAGACATATTCTGCATATCGGGTTTTACACTGGATCCACCAAACAAGTCAGATGCATTATATAATTTCATGTTCAGATTTTTAAAAAAAAATATTATATAAAATTCTGATACAATATTAAGTATAAAATATTGCATACTTAGGTATAATATATTGCTTTACAATCAAACATAAGTCAATCTTAGGTATAATATATTCCTTTTTTTTTTTTTTTTTTTGATCGGTTAATATATTCCTTTTGTTATTCTTTCATTTCGTGTTTGCCCCTATTACATTATTGCAACATCGGACCTTTATTTATTATACTGGTGGCACGTCCCGGAATAAAGGCCCTTAGTAGGTCCCAGGCTTCCAGCCCAAAAATATATCAAATTGAAAAACTTATGCTGGGCTTAAGCCCAATCTATGTTGTTGGACTTGAAACAATGCAAAAATGCAGAATTTGCTAGATATATAAGATTTTCGAATTTGGATGATATAAATTATAGTGCATGGATGAATTATTCTTTTGTATCTCAGTTTTAGTTATTTTTTTTTAGCACAACAACAAATAATTTTGCCATTTTTTTAGTTATTTATTGCTAAGGGGTGATTTTTGGCAAATTTTGTCATGAAATCACCTCCACATACATCTTTTTATTTTTATGTTTTAAATAAGTGGTTTCTCCACGCAGATTTGGGTTATTTGTTTTTATCTTATTTGTGATTTTGCTGTCTGGTGCGACGTTTGGTTTGCGGTTGTCTTGGTGTGGTGTTTTTTGTGTGCTGGCGATTCAAACGACCAAGTTTTCAATCTCACAGAGATAAATTAGATTGAGGTTTTCAGCATGTTGCAGATTTGAAATCATAGGTTGTTGGATATCTAATATTGGGTCAGCCCACTTAGACTAAAATGCATTGGGTCAGTCCAATTAGAGTGCAACTCTGGTGTTTCTATTTTCTCTTATAGTTGTCATTTTAGCTTCTTACGTTTTCTATTTTTGGGGATATAAAAACCAGTTGTACCTTCTTGTTAGAGTTAGTTACACACATTTTCAATACAATATGAATTTTATCTCTCTTAATTTTGCTCGGTTCTTAGCTCAATTCGCAGCTGCATGTATGGTTTAAACATGGTATCCAGAGCTGAAGGTTACGATCAATTACCATGCCGCGTCGACATACGGCCTGAAATGTTTTAGATATTGATGATAACATTGAAGACACGGTTGACGACGAACAAGACGAGCAACAAATTCTATCTGGTTCTGGAGCTCTTCCGATGGCGATCCGTGGTGATGACACCTATGTTCTTCACAACTCTGACCACCCTGGTATGGTTCTCGTCACGAATCCATTGACTGATACTAATTACCTCTCGTGGAGACGTGCTATGGTTATTGCTTTGGGAGCAAAAACTAAATTAGGATTTGTAAATGGAACTATACCGAAACCTGAATCTGATTCTCCGGATTTTGAGCAGTGGAAGAAGATCGATTATATGCTCTACAGATTGGATTTTGAACTCATTAAGTAAGGAATTAGTTGAAGCTTTCTTATATGCGGATTCCGCAAAGGCACTTTGGGATGAAATTGAACAGAGGTATGGACAGAGCAATGGACCATTGCTCTTCCAATTGCAGAAGGAGATCGCGACATTGCGCCAAGGTAATAATATTGTTGTGGTTTATTTTACTAAGCTTAAACGGCTTTGGGATGAATATGCTAGCCTTGCGCCATTACCCCCTTGTATTTGTGGATCTAGTAAATTGCTTGCTGATTTGGACACAAATACTAAGTTGATGCAATTTCTTATGGGGCTCAATGATAGTTACGAAAATATTCGGAGTCAGATTTTATTGCTTGATCCCTTACCAAATGTAAATAAGGCTTATTCGATGATTCAACGTGTTGAGAAGCAATGAGTTGTTCAGAATCTATTTCCTGAAGAATTTGTGGATAATCTTTGCTATGTTTTACTAGAGCCACTAGTGGTGGCAGAGGAGCACCACAGAGAGGAGGTTTCTCTGGTTTTAATGGTGGAAGAGGGCGAGGACAAGTGAGGTTAACCAAGGAGGATAAGGCTAAGCTATTCTATGAGCATTGTCAGGTGCATGGTCATGTAATGCAGAGCTGCTTCAAACTTCATGGATATCCGGATTGGTACAAGGAGTTCAAGGAGAATAGAGGTAAGATTGGGGGAAAACAGACGGCTAATATGGTTGAGCCTCACTCAGGAAGGGCAAATCAAGGATTTGACAGCAAAAAAGATGCACCTCTTACTGATATCCCCAACTTAATACAACAGGAGATAGCTAAATTCATGAGCACCAAATTGCATGTTTGGATCGCTTGATTATGGAGGGGGTTCTTCCAACCATGCTCATTTTGCTGACAGTGCAGGTATCTTATATGGCAATGCTTCAGGCTATGCCTTAACTAGTGTTGAAAATATTGGTGTAGGGTCTTGGATTTTGGATACTGGGGCAAGTAGGCACATGTGTGCTCATCCCACTCAAATGTCACATATTACCTCTTTGCTTACACCTCTTTTTATTTTGCTCCCTGATGGTACTTCTACTGTTGTGACACAAACATGATCAGTCTCACTCACACATCTCATCACTCTTCATGATGTTCTTGTTGTTCCAAATTTCAAATACAATTTGCTATCTGTAGCTCAATTGTTACAACGATCTAACTGCCTCTTGCACTTTCTTTCCCACTCACTATACTTTGCGACCAGGTGACTAAGCATGTTGTGGCCACTGGAGAGGTAGTTGGAAGGCTCTATATCCTGCATTCAAGACATACCAGCCTCTCTCTCTCTCACTACTACTACCTCATTTGAAACTTGGCACATGAGGCTTGGTCATGCTTCACCTTCCATTTTGGAGCACTTAGCTTTCTTGAAACCTCTATGTAATTCTTCTCTAAAACAATCTATATCTGAATGTACTGTTTGTCATAAGGCTAAACAGCCCAGACTTTCATTTCCTCCTAGTGAAACACATGCTACTTCTTTGTTTGAGCTTGTGCATATTGATGTTTAGGGCCCTTATAATGCACCTTCTCTTTTACATACTCCCTATATGCTGAGCATTGTAGATGATTTTAGCAGGGCAACTTGGGTTTACCTAATGAGTCATAAGAGTCAGGTGTCTCATTACTTGCTTTCTTTTGTGACACTTGTCTCTAATCAGTTTGGGGCCTCTGTTAAAACCTTTAGAAGTGATAATGGTACTGAATTCATGAGTGAATCCTGTCAATATCTTTTTAACACTCATGGGATTGTTCATCAAACCTCCTGTACATATACACCCCAACAAAATGGGGTGGTTGAAAGAAAGCATAGACAGCTGCTTAACATAGCCAGGGCATTAATGTTCCAGTCTAATCTCCCTTCACACTTCTGGCCTTACTCTCTTCTTACTTCTGCCTATCTAATCAACAGGCTTCCTACTTCCTCTATCCACTGGAAAACCCCACATGAACTCCTGTATAATAAACCACCAGATTTTTCCTTGTTAAAGCCATTTGGTTGTCTTGCTTTTGCCACTAATGTCCTTCCACACAAATCAAAATTCACTCCCAGAGCTAGCAAATGCATATTCTTAGGTTATGTTACTGGCAAAAAGGGTTATAGGCTGTATGATCTTGAATCTCACTCTGTTATTATTTCCAGGGATGTCCAGTTCTCTGAACACACTTTCCCTTTCCAACATGTCTCTGATCCCTCTTCTTCTGTCTTACCACTTCCTGTTGCCATTAATCAGGACACAGACATCTCATTTCTTTCTCCATCCCCAGTTCTTGCTGATCCTGCTCTATCTGACCCTCCACCTCTTAGAAGAAGTTCTAGAATCCCTCATAAACCCTCATGGCTCTCTGATTTTGTTACAAATAGTGTTGTTCCTCTACCTCTCTCAGACACACAATGCTCGACCACGGTGATACTTCTTCTTCCCTTACTCACTCACTCACTTTTTCCTTTTAATGTTTCCTTTCTTTGCAGAGCACATATGTCTCTTTTTTGTCCAATGTATCCTCCGTACAGGAACCTACTTCCTACATTCAAGCTAGTAAGATACTGCATGGGTGGATGCCATGCAACAAGAGTTGTGCCCTTGGAGGGCAATCATCATACTTGGGATGTTGTTGACTTACCCCCGACAAGAAAGCTATAGGGTGTAAGTGGGTTTTTAAAACAAAAATGAAGCCGATGGGTCAAAGGACGGGTTCAAGGCTAGGTTGGTAGCCAAAGGTTTTCATCAAGTGTATGGTGTGGACTATCTTGATAGTTTTTCCCCTGTAGCTAAAATGGATCTTGTAAGGGTTCTTTTGGTTGTGGCTACTATGCATCGATGGGCTATCCATCACCTTGACATCAATAATGCCTTCTTGCATGGATACCTGAGGAAGATATCTATATGGTTCCCCCCCGGGTTATTCTAAGCTTTCCCTGGTCGGGTTTGCCATTTAAAACGCGATCTCTCTGGCCTTAAACAGGCTTCCGGCAAATGGAATGTTGAATTCAGTCTTAAACTTTAATCTTTTGGTTTTACTCAATCAGCTCATGACCATTGCCTCTTCTACAAGATATCTGATTCCGGTTTTCTGGCTCTGGTCGTTTATGTGGATGATGTCCTTATCACCGGCTCTCATGATAGTGATATTGTGGCTCTTAAACTTTACTTGGATAACCTCTTTACCATCAAAGACTTGGGGATTGCCAAGTATTTTTTGGGTATTGAATTTGCACGTAGCACTGATGGTTTGTACTTAAATCAGCGGAAGTATGTTCTCGATATCCTCCGAGATGCTAATATGCTTGATGGTAAAGTTTCACTTCTACACCTCTTCCTCCAGGTTTGAAGTCGTGTCTAAGGATGACATTCCTCTCTCGATCCTGACCGATATCGACGCTTGTGGGTCGCTTGCTCTTATCTTAACATGACACGGCCGATATCACTTATAGTGTTCAACACCTAAGCCAATTTGTCAACTCTCCTACCACTCGCTCATTTGGATGATGCCCTGCGTGTGCTTCGATACCTCAAAGGATCTCCTCTTTTGGGCTTTTTTATCCTTCTTCTCAGTTCCTTCTCTCTTCAAGCCTTCAAATGATGCGGATTGGGGGGCTTGTCAAGACAATAGGCATTCATTAATCGCTTCTCCAGTGTGTTTTTGGGGGTGTCTTATGCGTGGAAGACCAAAAACAGAGCACGGTCTCTCGTTCTTGTTCACCAAGCCGAGTCACAGTGCCTTGGGAGCACCTGTGAGTCGCTCGGCTCTCTTATCTCTGCGTGACTTGCATATTTCTTTCCCCACTCTAATATCTCTTTGGTGTGACAATCAGTCGCTTTACATATTGTTGAGAATCCGAGATTTCACGAACGTACTAAACATTTGGAGATCGATGTCATTTGGTTCGTGATCGATTCAAACTTGGTTTTGTTTTGCCTCGGAAGATTGGTACTTCTTCCTGAGATATCCTTACCAAGCCACCGGGTGTGTCTTCCTTTCGTGCTTTTGTGTCAAGTGGTCCGTGGATGTCCACCATCCTCCACTTGAGGGGGGCCGTTGGATATCTAATATTGGGTCACCACTTAGACTAAAATGCATTGGTCACCCAATTAGAGTGCAACTCGGTGTTTCTATTTTCTCTTATAGTTGTCATTTTAGCTTAACTTACGTTTTCTATTTTTGGGGATATAAAAACCAAATTGTACCTTCTTGTCGTCGAGTTAGTTACACACATTTTCAATACAATGTGAATTTTATCTCTCTCAATTTTGCTCGGTTCTTAGCTCAATTCGCGATTGCATGTATGGTTTAAACATGGCTTTAAGCGATTTTTGTTATTAACCTAGATTGTATGGAATTTTTCATAGTTTCATCCGGTTTTTAACAAATTTGTTTCTGTCTTATATTGATATATTGCTAGTTTAGATTAATTAATAAAATTATTTTTCTTGTAAAAAAAAAAAAAAGATAACAGCCTCAACCTCAATTGAGATAATTAGAAATTAAGTAAAAAAAAAACGTTATGATAGAAAAGATCTTTAAAGATCTTACTTCATAAAGAAATTTCTTTTACTTTTGCTTTGTCCGAAGAAGAATTAATTAAAACATCCGAGAAAAAGGTGATGTTAGGTATTAAATGAAATCAAGAATCACTTGACACTTTAGTGGTGAAACATTTATAAAATTTATACATGTGTTCAATTTCCACATCACTTCATCCCCCACTAGGATATGTACTAAGAAAACAAATATTAAATGAAAATTTGCAACGAGTCATAGTTGAAATCAAGGATGGAATTACGACTAGACTCGAAATTCGAAGTTTCTAATATGTGTAATTATTGAAAATTTGTTGAGATTTGCTTGGTAACCTAGTGATATGGCGCCCGTAAAACTCACACATGTGACAGTGAAAAAGAAGTTACGGAAAAGACAATATAAGCTGACACCACTGTTGCTACCAATCTTTGTCACACATTTCTCTTTATTTTTGTAATCCCTTTTTCAAACTTTTTTTTTTAAAAAAAAATTGAAAAGTCTTTGGGTTTTAGTAATTAACCAAACATCAGGGTAGTTCTTGTTATTATCCCTTTATTGGAAAACCCTCTACCCAATTTCAGTAAGTATTATTCATTATCAAAGAACAATCATGTATTGACTAGTTTGTGGTTGGTAGGAAAATAATACATGATTTTGGTGGCATGTGGACAAATTCGATTACTTGTAGATGGCTAAAACTAAAAGATAATCTCTTTTTTTTTTCTTTTTGGCTGGTTGAGCTAAACATACTGACCACATTCAGTAAAGAAGGTTCTAATTTTCGCCCACTCTTTTGGCACTTACTGAAATTCGCAGGTTGTTCGGATTGATTTAAGGTTTGTAAGATCTAGTGATATTATACTCCATGCAGTTTGATTTTATATACTTTTTGCATTAACAAAATAGTATAATGAGAAGATGCAATAGCATCATTTTCAAATAGAGTCTTGATAATTAGGATACTGTAGGTGTCACAATCAGGGGCGTAGCCAGGCCAGACCGGATGATAACCCCTAACCCAAAATTTTTCCCACTAACTCAATTATTTTTTACTTAAAAAAATATATATTTTTTCATTTTTGTTTCCATAGAAAAAATGAGACAAAAAAATTTTGGGGTCTTGCGGGGCCGAGGTCGGCCCCTCTCGTCCTCGCGCCCCTGGTCACAATGTTGAAGACAAAGACTTGGGCAACAAAATTACTAATTAAGATGGTATAACATTATTAATTTATAGGATAGTTACAAAAGACCCTCCGAGGTTTGGTCTAATTACAAAAAAAAAATCTAGAGATGTTTCAAAATTACAAAAAGCTCCTCTCAGGTTTGTTTCTCTCGGGTTTGATTATGTCTAAATTTAAGGGAGAATCGTAATACTTCTATATATATTAGGGTTTTTTTTAGAAGTTTCTTCTTTGATGAAGGGAAAAATACGACCCTTAAAGAATTTTTCGCAATTTTGAAAAATATCTGGGTGTTTTTTACAATTAGCCCAATCTTAAGGAGGTTTTTTGTAGTTATCCCTTGATTGGGTAATCTTTTTAAAAAATCTTATAAGCAACTACATTTATTAGATGTTTTTAGATGACAAACTTTATTTTTTTTTCTTTTAAGAAAATAATCCTTACAAAATAATGAAAAGAAAAAGAAAAACAAATTAAAAATTAAAGAAGTCAGCTTAAATATAAATAATTAATTATTATAAGTCCACAAACTACAAAGGAAAATAAGTAACAGTAGATGAACATCCTACCTACTATAAATCCATTTTATCACGAAAGATTGAGTGTAGATTTATTAGTTAATTATCTTAATTGTATGTTATAAAAAACAATTGTTGACATTCCATTCACTTCTGAAAGTTGGGTTTTGTCCAAGGCGTGTGCAGATGATATAATTAGGAAACGTTGGTCACCATATGATATTAGCCGCTTCAAAATTACATTTATTAATATCAATTATTGGATTAATTGGAACTAAAGTAAACTAGACTACTACTGAATTATTTTATCTTGATCATACTTGAGAAACCTTCACCTAAAAGAAAATTTAAAACATGAACTAGTAGAAAGCATTATTTTCAAAATTAAGACATTTTATTGTGTTGGATAAATTATGGTCACTATCAATTGGAACTTGGAAGTATTAGAAATTCTTCCTTCACGGGCGTGAACCTATTATGTAGCACTGATAAAATTGGTCCGACCCACACGTAGGGTAAGGCTGAATTGGGCTTTATTTTTAGGGATCCTGAAAATACAGGGCTTACATTGACCCGACCCGAAGCTCGACATAAATCATATGTAAGTACTACAGTTGATAACGGGTTGAGTCAGATCAGCCAGACCGTCTCAGTCCAGGGGCCGAGCCAAAATTTCATATCGCATTTCTAGTGGCCCTACCCAATACATGTACTATTGGTCGAGTCGTTTAGACTTGTCATGCTTCGGGCCAAGTAGAAGGCCCGGCCATTTTCGAACTTCTTAAAATGAAACCTAATCCTGCATGGGTGCTGGTTGGGCCGGCCCGTTGGGAGGGCCAATTTTGCCAGCTCCGGTAAGTATTGATAATGGGCTGAGTGGCTTACACAAAATGGTGGCCTGACAAAATTTCGGGCCGGCCCGATTTAATCACTTTCTCCAATTTTGCCAGCTCTTAGATCATGTATGTTGATCAGTTTAAGGAGTGCAAAGACTAATAACACTGTTAATTTGTAGAAAATCTCAATCACATTATAGCTGATGGCTATAAAATATCTTGGAGTGGTTAAAAATTCATCTCCTCACAAAATGTCGAATAGAAAGATTGCATTAAAAAAAAGTACATCTTCACAAGAAACCTCAAAATTTAGACTTTGGTACTAAAAAACACTTTTGGCTGTTCTTCCCCTTCATGGACAAACATACGTATAATCACAACTGAACTGTTAAAAGACAGTGCAACTCCTCTACCTAATCTTGCCCATAAAAAACCTCATCTCCACACGAAACCAATAACCACACAAGTTACATAATACACATAAATAAAGTGCCAAAAAGCCTTTCTTGTTTCATCATACAAAATAAAAATCTCAACAAATATTTCCAACTTCCACTTCAACACCCTATCTTTCCCCTTGTTCTATAATTGATCCACAAAATTAATTACCTCATCATGCCAAGTACTACTACAAGTGAAAGTGATAACTTATCCATGGCAAGTGACTTGCCATTTTTAGGCCTAGACAATCCATGGATCTCCAAGAATTTAGCGGAAAGCCCAAACGGAGCGCCTCGCGCACGCTTGGCGAGCTTTTGCAGTACGTTGGGGACCACACCAGCGAGCCTGATTCGCACCGAGTTATTCGAGTCCATGATCAACCTTCTGCCTCAATGCCGTTTGTTCTCTCCTTTCATAACCTCACTTACAGCGTTAAAAATCGTCGAAAAATCGTACCGTCCTGTTTTAGCAGAAATAACCATGATTCCAATCCAGGGAGCTTGATGGAAAACAACAAATCCAGGATGAAAGTTTTGCTGAATGGGATTTCCGGTGAGGCCAGGGAAGGTGAGATCATGGCCGTTCTCGAGCAAGCGGGTCGGGAAATCGGCGTTGATCGACGCCTTGGCCGATCGTATCGCCAGGGAAAGCCTGAAAGGGTCCATCACACTAAACGGCGACGTTTTGGAGTCCAAGCTTCTGAAAGTGATATCGGCGTACGTTATGCAGGACGACCTGTTATTCCCCATGTTAACCGTCGAAGAAACACTGATGTTCTCGGCTGAATTCAGGCTGCCGAGAACAATGTCGAAATCGAGGAAAAAGCCCGAGTCCAAGCCCTAATCGATCAATTAGGGCTTCAAGCGCCGCGAAGACGGTGATCGGAGACGAGGGCCACCGCGGGTTTCCGGCGGCGAACGCCGCCGGGTTTCGATCGGGACCGACATAATCCACGACCCGATTGTTCTGTTCCTCGATGAGCCGACCTCAGGGCTCGACTCGACGAGCGCGTACATGGTGGTGAAGGTTTTGCAGAGAATCGCGCAGAGTGGCAGTATCGTGATTATGTCGATCCACCAGCCGAGTTATCGAATCCTCAGCTTGTTAGACCGGTTGATTATTCTCTCGCGTGGCCAGACGGTGTTCAGTGGGTCCCCCGTCATCTCCCCCAATTCTTCGCCGAATTCGGAAACCCTATCCCTGCGAACGAGGACAAAACAGAGTTCGCGCTCGATTACATACGAGAGCTCGAATCCACGCCGCAAGGAACCAATAATCTCGCCGATTTCAACAAAAAATGGCAGAAAAAGAAAAACCCCTCATTCAGAAACCCTAACGGCCCGAGATTATCCCTCAAAGACGCCATTAGTGCAAGCATTTCAATGGGGAAGCTCGTTTCTGGTGCGACGAATATGGACTCAAACATGGTCTCTGTCCCAAAATACGCTAACCCCTTTTGGAAAGAAATGATTGTGATTGCAAACAGATCAATCACGAATTCCAGAAGGGCCCCTGAGTTATTTGGGGCAAGATTTGTGCAGTTCTTGTGACAGGTATTGGGAGTGTTTCCAAACACTAAAAAAATGGCTTTTATTTTTAGTGTTTGCATATATATAATTTCTCGACTAATTATGTTTTATTTAATCGAATCTAAAAGATGGGTCTTAGATTCTACTTATTTCTTTGAATTTTACAAATAAGTTTTTACTACTTTTTCACCAAACACTTTCAACTTCTCATTCTCAACTTTTAATTCTATTTTCAAACACTCCAACTTCGATTCTCAACTACTTCTACCTCTTCTATAATAAATCACTTCTTCTAAAAGCAGAAGTTTTTTGCAAACACTCTCATTACTCTTTTTTTATAACCGAGATTCCATGTTCCCACATGACAGGTATTATACTGGCCACTATTTTCTGGAGGCTTGACGATTCGCCTAAAGGCATTCAAGAGAGACTAGGCTTTTTCGCATTTGCAATGTCCACAACATTCTACACTTGTGCTGAGGCCATCCCTGTTTTCCTCATGGAAAGATACATTTTCATGAGAGAAACGGCCTACAACGCGTATCGGCGTTCGTCCTACGTCCTCTCCCACGCTATAATCTCCGTCCCGTCCCTGTTGATCCTGTCGATAGCATTCGCCGCCACTACTTACTGGGCCGTCGGCCTAGCTGGCGGCCTATCAGGGTTCATATTCTATTTCGTGTTCATTTTAGCCTCGTTCTGGGCCGGGAGCTCGTTCGTCACATTCCTTTCCTGAATTATTTTCAATTTAATGATGGCCTACACGGTCGTGGTCGCGATTCTAGCGTATTTCGTCTTTCATTCACGGGCTTTTTCATAACCCGGATCGAATCCGTCGTATTGGTTGTGGTTCCATTACCTCTCTTTGGTGAAGTACCCTTACCAAGGTGTGATGCAGAATGAGTTTGGTGATCCTACAAAGTGTTTTTGTGAGGGGTATTCGGTGTTTGATGGCTCACCATTGGGGTTTGTGCGATTACGTGGCTCGAGGATGTTTGAAATCCATGAGCAAGACTTTAGGGATGAATATTACAAGGTCAACATGTTTGACTCACCGGATCGATATATTGAAGCAGTGGTGTTATTCTTGATATAGACAAATGGAGTTGTTTGTGGATTACTATTGCTTTGGGGTTTTTCTTTAGGCTTTTGTTTTACTTTGCTCTCTTGATTGGAAGCAAAAACAAGAGAAGATGAAAAAGATGTGAGGATCAGATCATCAAGTTTTCCCCCTTTCATTTATGTATTAGTTAAGTTATTGTAAGAGTTGATTTGATTAGTCCATGTAATTTGTTCACTAGTTGCAAGAGATTTGGATTGTGTGACAAAAATTGTTAAGTTCTTGCCTACAAGACAGTTCGGATCGTGTATTCCAAATTGTATTTTATCTCGTATTTCAAGTATCTTAAGTATACACTACGTGTAAAGTAATGATGTCATCAATACACTTGTAACGTGTAAGGATGATTTCGATATACGAGATGATGGATAAATTAGTAGTTACACATATTAAAACAGCTTGAAACAACAATTTGTTAGTTTTACTCATTTTAAGCAATAGTATGAGAAATGCCATATGGATTTATCTTTTACCATGGTTTTCGCTTTCGAAAGTATTGATTTATTTATTAAGTCAATCCACATTTTTTGTTACCAAAATTACAGAAAGTGAGAAGACAGTTACATGTAAAATTTAGAGTATGATTATTCTCAAATTCAATATTTTTGCTAGGCTAACTCGTGATTATTATCAAATATTCAAATCAACATTCTCGGTACATCTAACGGTCTCACCATACATGAGATGAGACTAATCAACATTAACTTTGACATTATTCATATTTGATATTAAAAGGTAAACATATTCAATTCCCAAAAAGTTTATAAGTCAAGAAAAGAGCTTCAATAAAAATATCCCAATTTTGTGGCTTTGTTTTTTTTTTTTTTTTTTTTAAAAATTCGCCCATCATCGTGCGTGTCTCGAACCCAAACCTTATCATTACAAGTAATACTGTAGCCACCTTGGTTATGGCTTTATGCATATCCCTCTCCCCTTTTCCTCCATACTTTCGGGTCCAATTGTTGTAATTAATAGATATGCACCAAAGCAAAGTCCTACTTAGGATATAAATTGCAATTAAATCAAAATTCAATAGTTTCTAGATCACATAGGGTCCTACAAAACAACATATCCCTTGAATAATTTTTTTCCAAGAGATTATTTATTCTTTCAAAAAAAGAAAAAAAGAATTGAGATGAAACAGTGCTGATTTTGTCAGCTTAATAAGGTAGTCCATTTTTTTTTGGAAAAGATAATAAAGTCTAATTCTGCAAGGTAAATAAAAAAGAAATAGTTAAATAAGTAATGAACAGCCTAATTAGTTCGGGCCAGACAGGACTATAGGCTTAACAATTGGGCTATCAAGCCTTATTTTTGCATCCCGGCCCACTCATTGTTGATTTCTGACCCTTGGATTAAACAACAAATCGTAGCCGTCAAATATGTCGGTTAGCGCATATAAAACACCATCGGGATCTTGACGCCCGGCTTCTCTCACGCTGTCGTTAAAAATTAGGGTTGCAATCTGAAGTTTGGGAATTTCATCTAAAAGGTTCTCTGTAAGAATTTTCATGCGTCTTAGCTCGTGTGTGTTTGTCTGTGTGTGCGTGTGTATATCCTTTCTATATGTTCACGTTGTACCGTTGATTTTATGATTTCCCTGTGATGAATGCATTTTAATCTTCTTTAACTGTACGGGGGCTTAGTTTAACCTGATGATTGGCTTTATATTATTCTTTCTGAAATTATTCGGTAGCGGGACGGGAGTTAATTTTGTTTCAAAATCAGGGTATCTGAATTGCCCTTATTAATGTTATCATTTCCATTGGATTTGCACGCATAAGAATCTATGGGCTTGCGTTCGACGAAGTTAGTGGAATTCATTTGGTTGAAGATTTGAGTTTGTTTTCGTCCCTTTAGTCACTGTTCCCTTCCTCACCCGCCAAAATAAAGAAAAAAAAGGACAAGAAAGCAGCAAAGAGCAAATAGGCCTATTTTTTAGGGGTGGGGCGTGGGAGGTAGATGGCAGGAGGTGCTGGATTTTCTACTTTTTTTTTTCTTTGATTTAGGGGTCGCAGTGCTTGATTATGGTGCTTAATCTTTTTCTTTTCCCTCTTTTATCTTTTATCTTTCTTAATAATGAAACATATCCTATTACTTATTGAGGAAATGTCTTACATTCATGATTTGTTTCAACGCTCCTTGTTGTTGATGTTGAAACTTGATCCTGCAGCTCAAGAATGCCTCGTTATGAAGATAGGTATGGCACCACTACTCGCCTCTATGTTGGTCACTTATCTTCAAGGACCCGTTCCCGGGATTTGGAGCACATTTTCAGTAGATATGGGAGGTAATTAGTCATCATGCATCCCTGTCTTGCGGTGCTATCTTGTTGTGCTTGTTTTTCTTCTTGAATTGTTAATAATTAGCAGTAGCTGCTGGAGTTCATATAGCTTATGTGCCTCTCATTGATAGTGGCCTGTTACTATTTTTGATATATGTTTTTACCGGAATTATGAAATTTCCATTATCTGGCTACTACATCATTGTCACCAAATTGGAGTTCTGATATTCTGATACTTCCCTTCATGCTCAACCTCAATGCTACTCCTACCTGGTGCAAAGGAGTATAACCGATCCTGTCTTAGTTACGGAGTGTTACATTTTAGTATGTTTTGTCATAGCAATGGTGATGCTTTCTGAAGATTATCGAGTTAATGTCTCTTCTTGGTCATTTGGCACCGGGGAACCAATAAAATGATATTGGGTCTTAATAAGACGCCCCAGTCCCACTTCAAATGTATTTAGTGATGGCTTCGTTTCTGGGGAATGAAGTCGCGTGAACCAATCTGCTGAAGTCATGAATATCTTACTTTTTGATTAATACAGGGATATGATAATTGATGGTTTTCATCTTTGTTGGATGTGTTGACCATCTAACAATTGTTCCCTCTTTATTGGTTGTAAACTAGAGATCTGTCACGGTAGGGTATAGTTTCACTTCTCACCTCCTAGTAAGGTCCTAGTTGCTTTCCAGGCATGGTTTTTGAGTGGGAATCTTTGTGATCTTGTTATTTGTGAAGGGACAATGTGCCCTAGGTTCCTTTGAGTTTGACTTTAATGATTCTATTGAAGGTTTCCGCCTTTGCCTGACCTGGTGGTTGGGAGGTGGACTTTGCCTGACCTGGTGGTCAATGGTGAGAGGGTGGACTTGGTGGAATTTCTTGCGGATTGTTAGAAGCCTTTGGCGATTTTCTGTGTTGTCTTTGCATGTTTTTATGGAATTTGCAACAATCAAACTGGTGTTTAGTTCGTCTTGAGGACCAAGTTTCATGCACTGCAGTACGTAAGTAGTTATGATGGCCTTACTGTTTCTGGAAACCATTTCCGCAGAGTACGCGATGTGGATATGAAGCGAGACTACGCCTTCGTCGTATGTATCTTCCCTCTCTTTTGTGATTATGCATGTTTAAGACATCATATCTCTCATATTGAAATTAAGCTGATTGCCTATTTGTCAATTACACAATTTGGTTGTGTGTTGGTTTTCTTGTCTCCTATATTTATACAGGAATTCAGTGATCCACGGGATGCTGATGATGCAAGATATAACTTGGATGGAAGAGATGTTGATGGACGTCGTATCATTGTGGAGTTTGCCAAGGAGTAAGTCACTTTTGGAATTTTCTAATCATGTTCTTACGATTGTTTTTCGGGATCTGAGGAATATTTCTTAAGATGATGTGGTGATGCTGCACTTTCTTTTTATTTTTACTTTTTGCCCTTAATGGTGGCTTTTGCATTTGCTGCTCGAAAAATTTCAACAGAATCAATCATTGATTGTTGATTTGTTAAATTGATGTGTTGTGACACAGTGATTTGGTTTTCTTATTTATGCAAAAATAAAAAAGTTGCATGATGTGAATACAGGTGCCTCGTGGACCTGGAGGGGTTCGAGTATGTGGGCAGAGGTCCTGCTCCAGGGTCTGGGCGCTGCTTCAATTGTGGCATTGATGGCCATTGGGCCCGAGATTGCAAAGCTGGAGACTGGAAAAATAAGTGTTATCGCTGTGGGGAAAGAGGTCACATTGAAAGGAACTGCCAGAACAGTCCTAAGAAACTGAGGTATGTTGAGTTCAGATGGGGCTTTAGCCACCTTTTGTACTATTGTTCTTTTAGTTTTTTTGGCTTATGCAAAGCTGGTTTGTATCTATTTGATATGCTCTCACCTTGATGAAAGTGTGCTGATTTCCCCTTGTCCTGATTTTTGTAGACTTTTCCCGGTAACTTTGCAAAAGCATCGGTTCCTACTTTATTAATTTTTTTATTTCTTTTTCCCTAATCATTTGGTGATGCTTCAGTGGACGTGGCAGAAGTTATTCACGGTCACCTGTGAGGTCGCGTTCACGTTCTCCTCGCCGTGGTCGCAGTAGGAGTCGGAGCTTCAGTAGAAGTCGCAGCTACAGGTATAGAATTTTTCTTTTCAATTTTTTTGATTTAAAATTACTGTTTTCAGCTCATCATCAAAATATGATCTTATGGACTGACCATTTTCCACTTGGATTCTTGTTTCCAGCGGTCTAGGTCCCCCGCCAGAAGGGGACGTGATGCCGACTATAAAGAAAGGAGATCAGTAAGTCCTCGGGACGAAAGCCCCGAGCCAAAGAGGAGCGCTTCTCCTTCTAAGACGAAAAACTCAGTCCAACGCCTGATAGAGACGACTCAAGAAAGAGAAGCCCTTCGCCAGCTAGAGGCAGAATGGAGACCGATCAAGATGGGTATAGCGACAGCCCTAAGGAAACTAGCCGAAGCCCTGTGAGCCCCACAGCTGGGAGGTATGATGAGAGCCCTTACGCTGCAAATGGTCGTAACCGCAGCCCAAGCCCAAGGGAAGACAGGAGCCCTGTCGATGATGATGATCCTGTGCGTTCTCCCGAGGCAGCGAGTCTCCTTGAACGCGTGAAAAGTAATTGAAAGTGTGGACTTGTAATGTAGGTTACTATTGGGAATGTTTTCTCTGTTTTTTTTTTTTATTTATTTTACTACAATCGTTGACTGTGTTTGAGGATAAATATACTTCTATCCCGACTTTGGAATATGAGTAAACTGACATCTTTAGCCTTGCAACCTTCATTTGTATTTTAAACTTGAGTTTCACTTGGTGTCCGTGCTTAGGTATCCAATAAACAAAGTGTGAACTGAAATTGGTAATGGTAGAGATATCCTTACCAATTTTCTAGGTCATCATGTTTCATCTTATGACTGCGGTACAATTCTCATTGAAGTATGCTACCGGTGTCTTTGAACGAAATTGTCATAGTCATGGGCTATGGAGTTTGCGACCGTGTCTTTGGTTTTGTGACAGCTTTTAGTCGGTGTTTGGTGCAGATACTTACCTTACCGTCGGAATATATCCTATACCGCTTTCTGTTTTGTCCCTTTTCTTTTATTGCCTTTTATCGCCCCTATACTTTTTACATCAGATTTTATCTAGAATGATTCCCATGCTACTAAAATGGGGTCATTTTTGCCTTATCAGCTTTCACAATCGTTGTGTGATAATGTGATATATTCCATACCTTCCTTTCTGAGCCTTCCTTGGGCATCCTCATCTTTACACTTTGGCGATAGAACTTAAGCTTTAACTTGTATATAATGTTTCCTGTGAAGTCATATGCAAGACTCGAGCCTTGGTAATATTTAATGGCCCTCGACTACGAATCGTATTATCTGCCTTGGCACGATAGCAGCTATGGCAATGGAGAACCACTCTCGTCTTATGAGGATGAATCGTATGATGATTCCTACTACTTGACATATGACGAAATTGATGATTATTCAAACGAGAATAATCAAGATTATGGAGGAAACGAAACACCATACGGTGGTGTCGCAACGTGGCTTGGAGAGTATGCATCTTGCTTTGGGGGTCACTGGGGAGAAGAAGGTAGTTCCCTTAATGAAGAAAAACAATATGGGAGTTACAAAAGTTGTTACAACGATGATATGCAGCCGGATTACAGTGAAAATTGGTGGTCTGGTTACGATTCTGTTGATGATCAAAATTTTCAGTATAATAGCAGTTGGGATTACTGGGAGGAGACGATGCTATACGACAGAATCTTCGGTCTCTAGCCTACGAGTAAGAAAGTATTTACTTCTTTTATTCTCTTAGACGAATCTTAGTAATCGCATCAGTTTTCCGTGTGTTGGGTGATGTAATTTGAGTGAAGGAACATTTATATATAAGAAACCCTGTTATTTTTGTACATGGAAATCAATTGCACACATATTTTTCTCTGTCTTGTTGGAATTGCTAATTTGCAGTTGACAACTTTTATATACACATCATGAAGTTAAGGGGCAGAAAAATAAAGTACAATTTCTCAAATAAATACTTTCAACAACATCCGTTTCACCAAGGACAAAAACTCGTATGTGTACATTGTCGATTTAACTACTCATACGACAACACTCAATTAATCATGTTTAAATAATCATCAATTTCGTTGAAGAAAGATCAAACAAGTCCGTGCGTTTTTATAATGAAGAAAGATCAATTATAATGAGATCTTATATGTCTTCTCATGGATCTAAGTTACGGTGACAAATCTTAAAAAACACAAAAATATGGATGATGTGGTCTTGTAGAGGCTAATCGTCTCATGATTTAGTTCATGAGACGGATTCTATAAAACACAAAAATAATGGGTCTTTTTATGGGTTTGAATTTGGGTTTAAATCCTACATACATGTAGGCGGGGGCGCGGAGACCAGGGAGCCCCCAGCCTACGCTGCATGTGGATCCGTCTCATTGATTATATCCGTGTGACCGCCTTATACAAGATTTTTTGCCAATATGAATTATGTTCACGAGTATTGGTTCGGGTCGAAAATTCAAATAGAATTTCGACCAAATCATACCTCCGAAAAGAATCCATATTTTTGTGTGTTTTACAACCCGTTTTATGAACTAAGGTCCATCATACGGTCTCATGTAACATCTCTCTTTAAATATAGGAATCGTCCCATATATTATATCCATGATAGGTACACATACAAGTTTTGTGTTTTTTAATTTGTACCGGTTGCACGCTGTGCATTTAAGGTTGTATAAAATCATTTTTGGAAGTACAATGGGAAATAAGGGAGAAAACACACACACTCGTATATGATCAAACTCGCCAATCGATCTTACAATGCACATGTCAATTATTGGAAAGCACACAGTTAATCCCGAAATTTCATTACTAAAAAATAGTAATTGGCTTAGTCAATAGTTCAAAGAAAACATTCAACTTAAAACGGATAATCTGTGGTGGAGCATCAAGTTTGTTATCCCTGCATTGGCCGTTTTAACTTCCACAAATCCTCCTCATGAAATCAAATCATCCCTCTACAAACATTCATTTCATCCCTACTGTAAAAAGTAGAAAACCATGGAACTAATTTCAGAACAAATACATTTTTCACCTCCATCCCTCATTTGGCGCTGCTCTCCTCTTCTGGAAGTAGCGTCAAAAAAACCATCCATCCAAAATAGAAAGAAAATAAAAGAGGAAAAATAATTAAACGCGGCAAAAAGGCAAAAAAAAAAAAACCCCAATGCCTAGGGCTAGAATTTTGTGCTTCTTAATCATCGCCGCCGCGTTGGTCGCCTCTGCGACGGCGGATCTGAACCACTCCACCCCGAGGGACAAATTGAAGAAGCGCAATACCACCGCGGCGACCCCACCGCAGGCCCCCTTCGTGCCGACGTTCAATTGGGAGCAGCGGGAGTATCTCCGCGCCCACAACGACCTCCGCCGCAGAGTTGGCGTGCCGCCGCTCGTCTGGGATCCGATCCTGACGGCGGCGGCGCACGGATGGGCCGAGCAGCGCCGCCGCGACTGCAATTACCGGTACCACTCCTCCAACAAGTACGGCGAGAACATCTACTGGATGAGCTACAAGGAGTTCGATCCAACGGATGCGGTTCAATACTGGTTCAATGAGTACAAATTGTACGATCGGGCGGCGAATGCTTGCCGGTGCCGGCCGGAGAGAGCCGGCTGCGAGTGCGGCCATTATTTGAACGTCGTTTGGAGCACCACCAAACGGGTCGGGTGTAGCGGGGCGGTTTATTGCGATAACCAGAAGGGCGTTTACGTTGTGTGCAATTATGACCCGGCCGGTTTAATCCCCGGGATTAACCCGTTTACCGGTTTGAAGTTGAGAACCGCCGGCAATTTCACCATATAGGATGATCATATATATCGTCCTGTTTAAATGGTAGATATATCCAGTAAGAAAATTTAACAATTTAATTAATTTTTTTTTACTTTATAATTCTTCGAGCAAGTCTCATATGAGATTGTCTCACTTCATTTTAAATTTATGAGATGGAATTTAACTCATTTTACAAATCAAAGCGAGTTAGATTCAAATTCAAATGATTAGCTAATATGGGTCATTTTGGATCCGTCTTACAAAATCGATCCGTGAGACAAACCATTATATGAGTTTTTGTCAATTGGTCCTTGCTAATCAATTTGTTCCAGATATATAGGCTTTTGAAGCGTGGTCAATTGGTTTTCGTGTATTTAATTTGTGTCGTCTTTTTTTTTGTTTTTTTGTGTAGAGAATGTTTTATGCTCAAATTTTGAATTTTTCTATGTGTTTTTGAGTTATAAATGATATATAATTTTGTTGTCTTTTGATCTTTATTGCTGGCTTGTTTATTGTCGTTTGTGTTTATCAACTTGCAAAATCTCAAATTCCTAAGTCTGTTGATAATTGGTAGAATTTCATGGATCCAAATTTAAAAAAATAAATCACCTAAAATTTCAAGTTTTTCAAATCAAGCGTATGAGCAATTTAGGCCTAGCCCAATGAACTGGACCGATCGACCGAGAATAAGGCCAAACTAAGCCATAAATTTGGAGGCCCAATTGGCCCAAGCGAAAATATACTACATGAAATCGGTTGACCACGAAAATATTGGCCTAAATGATTTTCGGGCTGAGCTAGCTTTTTTCTCTGACCTTGCCCGCCTAATTGCCACCTTTATTATATTCATCCTTAAACGAAATCCAGTTTGTTGGTATATTGTCAATAATCAATATAGAACACACCAATGGAAATGGATATTGTCTGCATTTCAATAATTCGATTTATTCATTCGACATTTCACGAGTAATTGTAATAAAAAGGAATCACAAACTATTAATAAAATGCATTCTCAAACAAAACATGCAAACGAACAAATGCAATTTGTTTTTGATGGATGATACTAAAATTTCAAAAGATGCAGGTGACCCTTAGAGTCAGATTTCTGCAGTTTCTGAACCATATTTCAATTTGCACTAAACTAAAAATGAGAGAGAGAGAGAGAGAGAGAGAGAGAGAGAGAGAGAGAGAGAGAGAGAGAGAGAGAGAGAGAGAGAGAGAGAGAGCATGTAAATTAGGGATAATTACAAAAGACCCCCTAAGATTTTGGCTACTTACAAAAAAACCAGACATATTTCAAAATTACGAAAAAACCCCCTCAAAGTTTGATTATGTCTAAAATTTTATAGGGGTAGTTGTAATATTTTAGAATATCGGGAAGGGGGTTGGAAATGGTTTTTTTGATTATGGAGGAGAAAATCTAAGACAGAATCAAACCTCAAAGGAGTTTTTGGGTTTTCTTGTAATTAGCCCGAACCTCAAGGGTTTTTTTGTAATTATCCCTATAAATTACAAGACCACCTTTGTTCTAAGTTCTAGCAACAAGAACTGGAAGCATTTCAGACAATTTCAGCACACACAATTACTTTGTTCCTCCGAAAATCCTCCTGAAAACCAAAACAACTAACTAATGCTCTTGGCACTAGAAAAACATAGACATAAAAAAAAAAAACACATACCTGATAGTTAAACACCACACAACATTTATATTGTGTCTATTCTTACAACAACAAATTCTATTGAAAGTCTGAAACTGTTATCTTAGCAGAGAAGTTTAATATCTCCAAAAAAACAACAAAAATAAAAACAAGAAGAGCAGTTTAAAAGTTTGTCATTTTCGACTAAAAAGTAAACGAAGAAACGAAGAATCGCCTCATTCGCTACGAATGAAGTATACCATTCTAACCGGAGACGACATTTCGACTTGCAGCATATGCAGGCATCTTTTCAAGAAGTCCAGTTTTGGGAAAATCCTCTTCTTCTCTGTCTCCGTGTAGGTACACCCACAAACCCCACAGTCCGATATACACCACACACGGATCAAGCTCAGTATGCAGTCGATCCAAAGCACCACTCACGATCTGATTCACGGTCTGCTCCGGTATGTTTTCAATAACATACTGCGAGTCCCTTATCAAATCGCAAATATCCGCTCTGGTCCCCATACCTCCCGGCAATCTAGCCGCTCGTCCTCACAAGACTAAGCAGAGAGAATTGAGGCGGCCGGTCAACCTTAAATATGTAATGACCGCGCGATTTTGCAGTCGCCCGAACGCAGTTCTTTCTAACTGGCCCCACCGCAGATCTCCTACCATCCAAGGCCGTATATTGAAAACACCGATCGGGTACCAAGTACCTTATAGCTTCTTCTTTATGGAAATAAGCTCTCACTTCATCACAGCTTCGACGGAGTGTAGTCTGATTTAGCCTCCTTCTGTTTATGAATCTTCTCTCGAAAAATTTCGCTTGCATTAAATTCCGAGGGGGCTCGGGAAGGCTTGCTATCAGTTCAAGCGTCGGTTGTGTTTTTCTCAGCCAGATGGAAAATTGGTCGGACAACTTGGCAAGATTTTCCTGCGAAAATCCCAAGACACGTAAGAAATATCCGTTTTATAACAGCTGTCATTTGTCGAGCTCAATATTGGACCTATCCATCGCCATTTTTTCCTTAACCGGTCGTAAAATGCCAGAGGTCTCCACGGCCTCGCTCCTAGTGGCGGCGTTTCTGACGAAAATACCTTCAGCACTCCCCTTACTAATTCTACAAGCGGCTCTTTACGTAGCAGAATACGAAGATCTCCCGGCTTAGACCTCACGCGCTGCATGATTTGATAAATGTTAAGAAACGGCAAGTTAAATTCATTTCCGGATTTCTGCCATTGATAAATCCACGTGCACGCTCCTCCGAAGTGGAGTGGTCAATGCAGCCCGAACAGCAGAAAGGAGATGCAAAATGGAAAATGAAAACTCGGGTTTTTTCCATGTGATCTACTTGCCGAGCCATTGTCCCCAAATTTTCTCTTCCCGAGTCTTATTTCTTCTCTCCTATCCTCGGTGCAAGCAGAATCTGGCGTTACGGTAGTTAGTGCTTTCGTCTCCTCAACATGCTGTAGGTCTTGGGTGACGTCATAATCGAGCAAATGTCGTGGCGCGTTAGCCAGTTCGTATAAAAATTTAGCAGCATTCATCTCTTCCTCGTCGAAAATTAAATTGAAGAATTTGGTGCTTCCCATCTCTGCTTCGAAATTTTTCTGAAACCATAAAATCAAAGTAGAAAAACATAAGAACATGAAGCAAATTTGCATGCCAATCCACATTCAATTTATTGCACTTTTTTGTTTTACTTCCAAATAAGAAGAAAACATCCTCCTACTTGTACACTTAAAAAGTTTTTCAACTCTTAATTCTACATAGGGCATTCACAGATAATTCACTAATCGAAAATCATAAAATTTATATCAGTTGGCGAAAATGCAACGAGGATTTGGAGGAATGATTTCAAATGACTCCATATAATATGGATTTGAAATCCATAGCAATGACTCCAAAAATAGCACAAAATAGAATCTGCGGATTTGAAACCCAATGTATAATGAGCTTATCCAAACAAGCTCAAACAGATTTGTTATTATGGGTTTGAAATTTATAGCTTCAAATCCATCACTCCAAATGGAACCTAAGGGATTCATTGTCAATTGTTACATTATGGGGTCCAGTGATTAGCATCGCTGTTGTGACAGCCCAACCTGTCGAGGTCCACGTCGGTTTATGGGGTCCACGTGTGACCGATAACCCTCATGCTCGCATGCAACACGTGAAATGTGGGGCTCTACGTTGCTATTCAAGGGAAAAAAGTAGTCCTACTAACCATCACATATAGCTTTTGGTCTGACGGTTGGGGCTTGATCCTAACAAGTTCGTCCAAGATTTACAAGAGTTCGTTCAAGATTTAGCGTGACCTTTTCTAAACGCAATGCCTGTCTGAAGCGATTTTATTTTCTTACGACAAGAAGATTGGAAACCTAATAGTAAAGGAAGGATTCATATGTCAAAAAGTTGGAAAATAATGCAGATGTTTCCATCTGTGCACGAGTCCACTGAAATCATCTTCATATGTCAGCAGACATTACAAACAGGCTCCGTATTATGTTCGATTAGATAGTTACAATCAAGTCGATCACGTCGCCGCAAACCATGTACATAAATTGTACGTCCCACTTGCCAAGATCAGCCAAACTTATTGCGCAGATGAATACCTAAACATATTTACGTACATGGTTTGCGCACATGATCGACTTGATTGTAACTCACGTGCGCAAACCATGTACGAATATGTTCAGATGAATATCTGCACAATATGTTTGGCTGATCTTGGCAAGTGGGACGAACAATTGACGTGCATGGTCTGCGACGTGATCGACTTGATTGTAACTATCTAATCTAATTAGAACAGTACACATTTTAATGATAGGAAAATCTAAATAACTCTTGAAAATTCTTAAATGTAAATATATAAGTCGAAATCTACAGTCTCTTCCAGCAAAATGTTCCCTATTGTTAAAGATTAAAGGTATTAACAAATTAGCTCGGCCAAGTTGATCACATTTCTTCGATCACATTTCTTCTTATAGAAAGACTTTTAATGGTGATCAATGAAATCAATGTATGTTAGTAAAAAACTTTTTCGAAAGACAAAAATAGAAACAAACAGAAGAAAAATTGTTCAATGTGTTATCAACTTCAACCCTATATTCATTAAGATTTCACTCATCCGATAAATGAACAAAGTTCTGTTTTATTAGAAGTACATAGATTGGCTCTAAATCTTCAATTTAAGATGGTCAATGTTTTGGATGAATCCCTTTCTTATCATAAAAGGGAAAAACGAAATGTCGAAAAACTTCAGAATAAGTAGTTTTGTATTAAATAAGGGATTCAATACCATAGAAATAACAGTAGCCTAAGGTCGTGAAAGGCGACTCAAAGATTACAAGAATTTCACAAAAATAAGATCTTATCAATCGATGGAATCTTTTTATTCCAAAATGGTGTTTTCAACCGTCAATTATAGATTTTTATAAGGCAAGCGTTAACCGTTAAAAATAACACGCGGCAAACGTACAATACAATAGATGAAACACCTTAGAATAGAAGATCTCATCCGATTTATCAACGTACGTACTTTTTCTATGCATGTGCATACAAATAAAACAGAGTTCAATGGAAAATCAAACAATGGGGGTGGGGAAAAGGAAAAGCAAATAAAAAAATGGGGCGGGGGTTTAATTAAATAAGACTGAATATTAATTTTAATTTTTCACCTGACTTCACTTGTGGAGCCTGATTATCAAGATCAGCAGCCTTTATCGACATTAAAACACATGAAACATGTTATACATAATTAGAAAACAACAATTCTTCTAATTTAAATGGTCAAAAATCAAATGTATGTACAAAAAGAAACAGTAATAAAAGGAAAAAAATGTCAGTAAAAGCAAACCCGAAAACATCAAGTTGAAATAAAAAAAATGAAAAAGAACGATATACTCACGTGAAATTCAGATTGAATTTCTGATATAATTAAATCCTCTGTAACACGTAAAAGTGAGTAATAAATGAAAAAAACAGAGGAATGATGGGTTTTTGTAGAGGGAAAAAGAAAGACGTTGAAGAGACAAAACAAAGAAGGGCAACTTGTAATATTTGAGTCTTTGCTGATGAGATGAATTGAATTGGAAATAAATTAAAACGGCAGATATGATTTTGGAGATTTAAGCAAAAACGTTATTAAATTGTATGATTTTGGAGATTTTGTTAATAAATAGTAGTGCTTGTTGGGTTAATAGCACCGTATTATGAACATCAATGAAATCTACACAATTTTGCGATTTTCATACTGAAAATTCGAGTGAGTGGATTTTGTTTCGTTCTAGAGTTATTGACTCATTTATTATGCTTTTTGTAGGTTAAATTATTGATGTTTTATTTAGATTTTTGCACTCTGGTTTTTCTTGCTTTGTTCATTTGTTGTAGTATGGAAATGTTGTAGACTTGCATGCAGTTTATAGGCGAATAGTTTCATGTTTCTTTCATGTGTACTGTTTAGAAACTGTTTCATTCAAATTATGTGGTGATGTGTTACGTTACTAATAAATAAGGGTGTAAACGAATCGAATAGAATGAACACAAGATTATTTGTTCAAACTTACTTGAATTTTTATCGAAAAATTTGTATTGAAACTTGTTTGATTATTAATTCTTGACATAAATAAGCATTAGTGGTGTAGTGGTAGAACACCATCTTACCTTAAGTTTGTATAGGTTGTGGGTTCAATTCTCCACAAGCGTTGATCCTGATTTAATAATTTTTTATAAAAAAAAAAATTAATTCTTGACATAAATAATATTCATGAATTCTTAGAAGAGGTAAGTTTCAATTATATTTATCAAAAGAAATACATTCTGGGTTTTCTGGTCTTTGCATTACAACAACAATTCTCACAAGAAAATGGCATCAAAATCACCAATAATTTCTCACTGTAATGATCTTCTGCCATGATTTTACCATTTCATGCAACTTTGAAGATCTTAAAATCTTCAAATAACAAATTTCATAAACTCTTTACTTGATCTTAGCCAAAAGGCCAAAAGAAAATAAGAAATATCACATTGTTCCAGAAACCACATCATGCTTTTCTAACCATGAAACCCAAAAGAAATAATTACATAACTACCCCAGAGGTTCAACTTATTTCTAAAAAATCCAGCTATCTTTTAAACTTAAATAAAAAAAGCCCTGTAGTAGTACAAATACCTCTTAAGAATTGTATTTTTAACAAATTACCCCTCAACAGGGAGTAATTTGTAAAATAAAAATGTCAACCGAGTATTTGTAATTTTGAAAGATAACTAGAGTTTTTGTAATTATCCCTTCCGGAAAAGGAAAATGCAGACAAAGACATCGATCGCATTACCCTTTCGAAATAGAAACTCAACAGTTGCTGACAATTTATAAGAAGCCATGGTATGTGGTTTTGAATTTTAACTAAACCTAATTCTAATGGTTAAAGCATTTAAGAAGCACCACTTTCCTTTTCCTTGCCCTTACCAGCACGGGGACCATTGTTTCTACGTCTGACCTTACTTTTCGCGACTTTTGAACAGATTTCTGTCTCTTCTTGATGATCTTCATTGCTAGTGTTTTCAAAGGGATATTAACATCTAGTGGCACTAACACGTCCATCAATTCATTCCACTCAAGGTCTTCAAAGTCACCGTCTTCATAAACTACCCTGTACCAATTCATTTCCTCATCAAATTGGGTTACTTTACCGTTAAAATACTGTTCTCCAAACAATTTCGAACTTCTCTTCCTTCTACCCATTCCCCAAATCCGGGAAGTTTTTGTGGCTGTACATCACTAACAGCACAAGGAACAAGATTGGCGTCGCTTGAGGATACCGGAGGAAGCTTCGTTTATTACAATGGCTGGTTCGCCAGGAATTTTTAAGACGTCGGTTGATGAAGACTCTACAAAATCCCGGTGTCTTTGTTCTCCATCGTCTAATTGATATTTTTAAAGCAAATAAAAGATTTCAACCTACAACACAAATACGGAATTGTTGAGAATCAAAATCAATTCGAATGGATTAAATTAAGAATATTGAATATCTGATTTTATCTAAATTGATATGGGAGATATTTTTCCATTTATGTATTTCTCATACCTATATATTGGTGTATTGAAAGTCTCAAGATAAGAGAAAAATGAAATTCTTATAGCCCTTTGGGCATTTTGTTTGTGGATGCATGCCATTTTGTTTGTGAATGCATGCCACTTTGTTCGTGAATGCATGCCATTTTGTTCGTGGATGTAGGCCAGATGAGTTATTTCTTTGCGTTCTTCTTTCTCTCTTCAAAATTCAACAGGAACTAGAGCTATGTCGGAAAAAGGCAACTAATTATGTAAAGACTGATGGCATGTAAAAATGTACTCATGAAAACATGAAGAATGCTAAATGATAAAGAGATGTAATATCGACTGGACATTTTGATAGTCAGATTAAGAAATATTCGTACACTTGCTATGTTTGTGGACCCAAGATGAAAACCATGCCCACATTGATTCATTAAGTACGGTGGTTTTGGAGAGGGATATTGGCCATGAGAAATTCATAAAGAAAAGGATAGTTAGCATTAAAGCTCTCTAAGGGAGCAAGGACTCGTGATACAGTATACTGTTGGTCATCGGGTCCAGGAAATCAATACAATTTGTAAGCCATATGCTACTACCAAGCAAATGAGTGACTGCCAATTAGCATGTTTACACGTGATGAACTTGATTGTTGCTTGGGATGTAAGATGAAATCAATATTTTGCCCATGAGTTCACTTTTCATAATTTAGCCTATTCTAATTTTGAAAAAGTCTTGCGGCAAACCAACACAAGAAACATTGAGGATCCAGTTTGGCCTTCCTTGTAATGTTAATTATACCAAATATCATCACAGGCTGAAGTACCAAAAATAAGAGCAAAAGTTAAATTTAGATAATGAAACAGAACTAGAGTAAAATCCTAAATCTATTTAACAAATTTAAAGAACAAACAGACCTTGGAATGAGCAACTGTCGCGAGGAACTAACATTATATCAACTCAATTACGAAATGACTTAGTAGAAACACGTGGCTCGCAATGCATATAAGGAAATGACACGTTTATGCATATTTGTCGCTCTATAACCAAGATTTTCTACTTGAGACAT
Organism: Rehmannia glutinosa; assembly: GCA_016081115.2. Classification (NCBI taxonomy): domain Eukaryota; kingdom Viridiplantae; phylum Streptophyta; class Magnoliopsida; order Lamiales; family Orobanchaceae; genus Rehmannia; species Rehmannia glutinosa. The sequence goes on along the minus strand of JABTTQ020000342.1, from coordinate 3,361 downwards.
TAAACACAACAGAGGATATTATGACTTCCACAAATAACTCATAAAAAACTCATCAAATCACCGTTCCACGTGGATTACATATAGATATATGATAGTAACATTTCCCTCCCCTCAAATTTTGGCAGTTATTTCGGCTGAAAATTATCAGCTCGAACTGATATCTTCAGCTCCCACAGATGGACATAATTAAAAAATAGATAGAATCGAATAAGTTCCTTCAGTTAATTAAGACCTATGCCAAATGACATAATGTTGTTTAGAAAATTCCATATTTCCAAAACTAAATGTAACGATACTGGTTGATTCTCTGTTCATGTCGATTCAATATGCTTACGTCAAAGAAAGATCACGCCTATTTATATAGGTAAAACATTTTTCCCTACTCATTTCCAAAATTACGAAATACCACAACAACATCATTTTTTTGGCATATTCGTTAACCCTAACTGCCTTATACCATATATCTGCAGAAAGCACAAGCTTGCCCTCATTCTTTCGGTTAATTTAGTTTGTCACCCTATCACAATATTTTGTAAACCAAAATATTCTCATTAAATCATTAATTCCATCTAGTTCTTTGTTCACCTGAGACATCAGACATACCCAAGGATAATGTTAGAGAACTCAATAGCAGCAAAATGTCATGTAAGAAGCCTTTAACATTTTTTAAAATGAAAAAAAAAAATGCTTATGATTTTTACCAAGTTGAATAACTCGAAAATAACAATTTGTATATAGTGATAAACATATTTCTTAATTCTTTGCTCACATGAATTCACTGAGCATCTTCAAGGATACTTGACTTATTCTATTATTACTTTTCTCAACAGAATCCATTAACTTTCAACCTAACCTAAATAGATTTAAATGGAATACCAACTACCAAGCCCTAAAGCCCAATTTCGTGATGCTTGAATTGCATTCATGGAAACAATATATATGTAAAAAACCAGTAAACAAAATTCGATTTGATTTCATTTTGCGAAGAACAGGACGTATCTGCAAACTCAATTTCTGAGGACTCGTAAAACATGAGTAGACTAAATTTGTCTAAAAAAAATAGATAAACGAAAAAAAAAAAAAAAAAAACGGGGGCATCAAAGACTATACAAAGCCATTCTAAGAAAAACCTTTGAGAGAGAACTTTTGGAACCTCAAGATTTAAAAAAAAAAAAAGAATTCCGAAAAAATAAACAAACTGAAAATAAACATAAAATAAAAAAGGGATATGAGACTGCGGTTCAGCAATAGATTTAATAGCGAGAGAGTAACCGGAATTTAACAGGAAAACAAAAAGAACAAAAAAAAAATATCGAACCTGATTTATGAATTTCTGCGGTTCATCAAATTCAGTGCGGCAGGGTCGAGGAATGCCTCCCAACGGTTGGACAAGTTGACCTAGCACTGGAGAAAAAGAACTCCATCTTCTGTCATATAGAATAAATGAATGCGCATTTCAAGTTCCAAATGAACAGCGAAGAGCATAAAAGGGAAATGTGCTGGGCCGCTAGGTCTCTGATCCTTTACTATGAGTTCATAAATGGCGGTTCCAAAAACACAAAAACAAAAAAAGAGGACAACGCTCCTTAAATTTGTGTTTATTTCAACACAAAAGACTTGTGTTTTTAATATATTGAAGGGGTTGAGGGACATGGCCCAACCAGGCTATGTTTGACATGTTATTTGACGACTTAGACTATATCCGAATCTCGTGTTTTAATTTTTTTTTAAATGCTATAGATTGTTGACGTGTAAATATGCTTATGGACTACGTGTCAACCAAAAATATGAGTGTTGTGGGTTAATAACGGTCAATATGGACATGAAAAAATAGGAAAAGCAGTAAAAATTAGGTAGGAATGCTCGACCTATTGAGGTCGATTTTAATGTTATTTGCGAGTTCTTCAGAAATTTCGCCTTCTCATGTGTTTGTATGTGGAGAAGTGTGGGAAGATTTAAAAGTTACCGGAAGAGCAATGAGCATAGTCGATCATACTTAGAGAAATCCCAAAGAAGATGAAGAAGTGACGAGAAGAGATCAGTAAAGGACTTTCAACATTGGCGATCGACTTCATCAAATTTCTACCACAACAATTCAAAGCATTATGGGGCATGCACAAAGATTTCAGCGTCTGCACTACGGGCCATTTACGATCATCGGTAAGAAGTAGGTAAGGTGTCTTATCGGCGTCAACCTCAATTGATACTTGAAAATTCATCCCATCCTCCACATTAGTATGTTGAAGCCATATTATGTGGTGAAGACCTGCCGAGAAAGAGCGTTTCAAGAACGAGCACCTCCCATGGTGACCGAGTCATATGACAAGGATATTGAAGAGGTGCTCATGAAAATGGTCATTTGAAGGCGAGGTATTGCACCCGTATCAATACTTAATCAAATGGAAGGGGCTACACGAACCGAGGAGATATGGGAACTTGAAGAAGACTTGTGGCGCTTCGCCATTACTTTAGCGGGCGACCTCGGACGCCACCGAATTAGGTGGGGAAGAATGTAACGGTGCCAACTTGGATCGAATTTTCCTGCCATGAGCTAAAGTTAGCCACCAACCCAAGCTCACAAGATGGCCTAAATACTTGCGCCCAATTGTACATGTAATTCTCAGAAGTTGTAGGAGTTTGTAGAGAGGAATTATTGGAGGATTCTTGCACCCTTCAGAATATATTGCAGAGGATATTCTAAGAATATTTGGGAGAAGTCTAGAAAGAACATTTCCAAACATCGATTAAGTCAAACACCACCGTCTCATTACGAGGTGGAGCAAAGATAAAATAGAGTAGGACTTCATTTGTAACCAATCAAGAATTGTAAGCAAAGTTAAGTTGAGAGAGTGTTTTTCCTAGATTTTGTTATGAACAAGTCCATGACAATTTCTTTTTTTTTTTTTTAGCCTAAAGCTTAATGCAAAAAATGTTTTTTAAAGAGTTTAATGCTGTGAGTAAAACAAGGTTAATTTGGAGAAGGACAAGAGAATATATAAAGTGAACGAAAGTACATGAAATTATCATACTTTTCCTTTTGTTGTCATATTTTTCCCCTTCCATATCACTTCCTAATGGCCCAATATCTAGTCTTGTATTTCTTTCCTTTTAATGGGGACGCTCCTATGGGAAATGCAATAAAATGTTTTTTAAAGAGTTATTATGGGGAGAGGGATCCTAAAAGAAAACCATTTCTTAGTCATTAGAACGGCATTTTATAGTGGTGATTCATCTATGTTTTGGAGTAATATTTATGACAGATTAAATGGCGATTATCGCTTAAATACACATTGGGATAATATCGGGATATATTTTTCGTTTCCTCTATTAAGTTACAGCAATACACTGAACGAAGTACAAC